>JAHKKF010537056.1:14004-56253 GCA_019740295.1 Labeo calbasu
AACTGACATGAAATGACACTAAAGTTGCAAATAGAATAAGTCAACAACAACATTTATTAATTTATTATTTATTTATTTAACAGAATATGTGCTAATTAATGGCAAGAAAAACATATATACACACTATATTTAAATAAATAAATAAACTGACATGAAATTACCCTAATTTTGCTAATAGAATAAGATGATTCTGTTAAATCATTTATATATTTTAAGCATTTATTAAATAAGTCGTTTTATATATGTATTAAACAAGTGGGGTTTTTTGTTTGTTTTTGGTTTTTTGTAAGTGACACTCCAACTCCTCCATAGCTTTCAGTCTAGACTTAAAAACCAAATTTAACATCAGTTTCTTTGAGAACATATGAAGACTTCAGATGCACAAACCTCCAAATCCATCTGAGGTTTTCCTTTTAAATAAACATCAACAATTTCCTATGAAAATAACATTGGACATTTCTGAAAATAAGGCATTCGATAACTGACTAATACCTTTTCATTGCCATTAAAGTGAAATTACTAACCATAAACACAGGAGACGCATAAAAATGCTTGTTTTTGCATCTGAAACAAACAAACAAAAGATCATTGATGAGATTGAACAGATTCGTTTAATCTGTCACTACATATTTAGTATTAAGCAACAAAATTACTAAAATAACACCTAACATGAAACTTATGTAATTTCTTTGCCACTAGCATCATAAAAACGGAATATAGCAAAAGTAAATTATTTCATTTCCATTCTTCCATTGGTCAGACAAACATTGTTTGGTTAAGACAATGCTGATCTGTCAAGCTGGTTGGAAATTTGATTAAAACTACCATAGTAAGGACAGTTAAAATTGTAGCTATATTTAGAAATGGGATAAAAAGATGCTGGAAGATACTCTGGTTGGAACATAGCATTTTTTATACAGAAAGACAGACTAAGATAGACAGACACTACCCATTTAGAGAGAGATGAGCGCCTGATGACATGGCTGAGATCTGTTGAGTCTTGCCTTTGTTCTGCGGTCAAGTCAGGAACACATAATTTGGGCTTCAGGACTGATTCCTCTCTCTTTGATGTTTTCCATGAGACAGATTGAAGAGAGTTGGCCTGGAAAAGGCTTCGGACCACTTGTGTAACACACCTTCAGATCCTTACAGCCATTCGTTTCTAAGAGAGAGAAAGGGAAAGATTCCTTTGAGGTTGCTGTCTGTCTACGTAGTTGGAAAATATTCCCTGACTGTGTAAAACGGTGAGATTCTCTTCATTTTCCCGTATTTTGTAGGCCCTCTGGGCCCACAGAACAGACGGGTTGGAGTCGATGGACGCTGAGGTCACAGGAGAACAATAGCGCAGGGTCTTCATCACCGTTTAAAGCTCTAAATCTGTTTCAACAGGAAGACGGAATGATTCTCTTAGAGGGAAAACAGACCCCCCGGTGCTGCGTGTGTTTGATTTGGGCCTGGTTCAATCAACAGATCTCGCTGTCCGACTCCACCCGGTCTCTGAGTCACCATCCTCTCCAAACAATTACAATCTCAACATCTCTGTGCTAAATTGGGACTTAATTTCAGTCTTCTTAAGAAATGCATAATTAATGACTATTTTTAGTTCTAGGTTCGAGAAATATTAATTCGAATGGGTGGTCTGGTAATGATCACGGTTTTAGTGGAATCTTTTTAGTCTGTCTAAAAACTTTGGCCTGTTATATGGAGTGTTTTGTGCCAGAAGTGCAATTTAAGAAGAGCTGAATGTCTGTTTATGAGCTGATGCAGTCAGCCCTGAATGTGCACTTACATAATCATAAAACTGACACAAACTGTTTGCATCAAACTCTTTCTACAAAGAATACAAAAATACACGTGTGAGAAGGTTTTCTGTTGTTCAGCTACTCTTACTTTTTATCATCTAAATGAACTTTGGGAGGAATATAATGGATGATTTAATGATTTACAGTTGGTCAAAAGTTTACATACACCTTGCAGAATCTGCAAATTGTTTACCAAAATAAGAGGGCTCATACAAAATGTGTGTTCATTTTTTATTTAATACTGGCCTGAGTAGGATATTTTACATAAGACATTTACATGTAGTTCACAAAAGAAAATAATAGCTGAATTTATAAAAAATCTTTATAAAAAAACTTTTGAACAGAATTTTTCCTATTTTGCCTAAAAATCATATATTTTTGATATTTAGGCAAATAATGCATCGTGTTTACTTCTGAAGCATCAGTGAGTGTTTGAACCTTCTGTAATATTTGCATATGAGTCCCTCAGTTGTCCTCAGTGTGAAAAGATGGATCTCAAAATCATACAGTCATTGTTGGAAAGGGTNNAAATACACAAAAATGCTGAAAAACCAAAGAATTTATGGGATCTGAAGGATTTTTCTGAAGAACAGCAGGCAGTTTAACTGTTCAGACAAAGGGACTCATGAACAAATATCACTAAACAAAAAACAAAGCTGTGGATCATTCAGGTAACAACACAGTATTTTAAATCAAGTGTATGTAAACTTTTGAACAGGGTCATTTTTCATAAATTTTATTAGTAGTTTCTGTTGTCGACTATATGTAAACATCTTTTATGTGAAATATCTTATTCAAGTCAGTATTAAATAAAAAATAACATGCATTTTGTATGACCCCTCTTATTTTGGTAAAATGAACAACATTTTGCAGATTCTGCAAGGTGTATGTAAACTTTTGACCTCAACTGTAAATGCATATAATTTCTAATATTAAAAGCTTGTGTATGAACAAGCTGTAACTGCAACTGTAAACTGATTTTTTGTACATGTAATAAGTTTTTGGTTCATTTTGAGTCAAACGTGACCGAACATTATGACTTCTTGTGGTTCAGATCAACAGATCAGTTCGCCGAATGAGCAAATCTTTAGACTGATTTAAACTGATATTGAATTTATAGGTGTAAAGAGTTTAATTAAGCTACCCACAAGTCTCTGTGGCACTGGTAGTAGTGGAAACCAAAAGGATATACAGCACAGAGGTAGCCACATTTTGCTTTTCTCCAATGAGTGTTTGTGTAATTCTTACCAAAAGATAAAGCTCTACACAAAGTCTCGCAAGCCTGTGGATCACTAACAGATGCAGTCAAAATCTATGTAGTATGTTACATAAGGCAAAGGTAACATTGAGGGAGATAGTGTGTGAGACGAGGGCTACGTGCGTGTTTTGTTATTCCAGGTGGATCGCTGAGTGTTTTGTGTACAGACACAGAAGGGTTTATCCTCTGTATCACTGGTGGTGGATGAAAGCATCGTTAGGCCAAAGGTCAAACCCAAAACCAAAGCCGCATCTTTAAATTTTTCTAAGCCATTAGGTATTTGGGGAGGAAATGAAAGTACGCTTTTGGTTGCTTTTGTAATAAAAAAGCATAATTCACTCGACTGAAGCTGTAGAACATTGTGTTTTGGGCAGTGGTGTGTAATGAAAGATGTATTACCGAATCGAAATTCTTCCTCAGAGTGTACTAAGTGATGTCATGCTACTAAATATACTCAAAACATGCTCATTTTACCTAAAGGAAAACAAACAGCAAAAATTATAAGTTACATCAGCATGTTTCATTGAATGATGGGTTATCTAACACCTTATTTATTTGAGCAGAGAGAATAGCTAATACAGGCTTTATGTGGTCATATAATGGTCCTCTAATGAGTATTTTTATGTTGTAAGTGTTCATGTTCTGTTCTCTTCTGTTCTGTTCAGTCAGTGATCCTGAAAGAGTAAAAAGCTAGATGGATAAAGAAAAAGAAAAACGGATAAGGAAAATATGAATTTTAAGAATGAAAGAAATGAAGTTTGGAGGAAGCATAATAACTTTTATGAAAACACTGGCTTTTTAGAGTACTAAAGACTATTATTACAGTAACCTTAACATTTACATTTAGATTTGCATTTTCAAAAGGAAATACAGATACTTGCAAGGCAGTTTGGGTTTTTGTCTTTTCAGTGTAATTCATCGGAAAGACTAGCCTACTCACAATTTGCATTTATGAAAATAAATGAGAAAAAAACATCAGAACTCAATATGAAAATATTATGATGCAGTCACTATAAGATAAATGTCATAATTCAATTCCATTCTGATTCACAAGCTTGCGATTCGATTTTCTATTTAATTCAAATATCGATTATTTTGGATATATATCAGCTACAGTACAAGCCAAATTTCCTCAAGGAAAAAACCTTTCAACTAATGTTGTAAAATATACATGAGAGTCAGTTGGTACTACATAATGTTGAAGGTTAAAATTATCCGATTTGTATATACAAACGCTTAAATCACAAACAAAGCTATAATAATAAAGTTAGGGCTACAATTATATAATTATATTTCTACTCCAATTCATTTTTTGAAATATAAACATTTAAATGATGGCTACCTTAAGACCATGCAGTAACCATGTTTTTTTTTTGGTTGATTACAATTTGTAAAACCACAGTTTTACTCCAAATACCACGGTTAAACTATGGTTAGAATACCAAATCCATGGTTAATTTGTACTTACCATGGTTTAACTAGTAACCATGGTTTTATTTGTAGTTAATTTTCGTAAAAACATAAATGAAACATTAAGAACAGTAAAAAAAAATATAGTGTATATGTTATGGTGCTTATATTTGGCAAAAAATGCTCCTCTCTACAGTTTATTTTAGTAGCTGACTAACGAGTTTATGGTCACCGAATATGTTTTCTGAGGTAAATGTGATGTTACCTGATATTATGTACTGACCTTTTTGCGCGATTAAAACAGTCATTGAGGATTACATGAGACAGGATATGGATTTCGGTAATTTGTTCTCATTGTTTTAACACACCTTCGAATATTCATTCATGTTTTTGTATCCTAAAACTGGTATTAAAGCAGATATTATGATCAGTTCACCGCAGTTCTGCCACTTCTCTTAAACTGAGGCGCTACAGCAAACTGTCACTCCACATTAAATAGCGCCAAAATATTATTAATGTTATAATAATGTTGTTTAAATATTGTAATGTACAGACATTGAAATCTGAGACTTTGTTTCATATCGAAAGTAATAAAGCACAAAGCTTGTTGCGATTTATTGTATGGGAGGTGCGCTGCAATCCTCCATTAACTGAAAACAGGCTAGGCTAATCGATTCTTGGGAGTAAATTTGTAAAAAGTAAACCCAGCCATATTAATCACCAACATTACACATACAAAGTACACCAGCAGTTTCCTACATTTTACAAATATTACTATTACAAATAGCACTATTAAGTGCTTAAGTAATTGCTAATATGCACACATTTACTGTAAGATTGAGCTACACTGTTCATTATGTACTTGTTTCATAAGTTTAGCGTACAGTAGGTGTGGTCTTGAGATTTAATGACAGTGCACAACAATACAGTAAGCAGCAGTAATTGCAGATAATGAAATGTGGTTTCTACAACACCAGAACAAAACAGAGATACACAAAGAGCTAAATGATGAAATAACAATGTTGTATGTGTATATAAAATCATAAAAATGTATAAACCATGTGGTGCAGCATGAAAGAATGCAAGTGTCTACTAAGTGTACAAATGTAATTTTATACATAACTAAACCAATAGATCCAGATGGAGCTGTAATATGTTGCAATCACTCATGAAAAGAGAGAACTGAAAATGGGAGACTCCCTGGAACGGGGAGTCTCACTAACAGAACTTACTCATAGTTTGGCTGTAGCTCCTGTCAGGAATAGATCTTCTTGCATAAACTGGAAATTTGTACAGATTTAATGGCATCACAGCCTGTAAACAAATATCGCATTTTATGCAATAAGTGATATTTGGGAATGACTAATTCAAATAGCATTCAAGTGACAGGAATGAATAAAATGGAGGTACAGAGGTGATGCCAAGAATGTGAGTGCTGAGTGACTGACTTGCCTTAAAAGGTTTGTGAAGTGACAGAAGAAATTATAATCAATGGTCAAATGACAATTTTCCCTCTTTTTTTCAGCCAATACAGTGGTGAAAGATGACTGATCATGTGCATATAGCTCAAACCTGTGACTTGAGCATGTGTATCATCCACATTAGGTCATTGCTTAGTTTTGTGGCTTGTAGCTAAGGCTTTATCCCTGAGCGTGATCTAGCATGTGAACAATTTAATGTATAAGAAACAGGAAGGATGATTAAATAGGAAGTTAATCTTTGACCAGTATAGTGTGATTCACAGCATTAATAAGAACTTGACATCAGTTCCCAGCTTAAGCTCAGAAACTATGGTTTTGTGTATCAAGCTATTCTTCTCTCTAGCACCTCTGGGTGAATGAAGTCATGTTCTTTCTACATAAACCATTCAAAGCGGGTATCTGAGTGCTAAGTGTGTGCACGCAAGCTTATGTCAGTCAGTCTTTGGCTCTCTTGTCTTATCAGTAATTTGAGTCAATGATAAGTTGACTATTGTGCTGCTTGTCCTACATATCAAGACCTTTTGTTTATGCTTGTGTCTGAATGCGAATGTAGCTGGCTAGTCAGTCTGTGACCTCATAGTGAATGTGTCTGACCGTATCGCCGACTCAAACTGACTTCCAAGTGAAAGAGTGATGTAAAACATTTAAGCAATTTTAGACTTAAAGAGAGAGTTCATTTAAAAATGAAAATCTGTCATTAATTAATCACCCTTTTTTGTTAATCTTCATAACCCAAACCTGCATAGACAGCAGTGCAACTACCATGTTCAAGGCCCAGAAAGGTTTTCTTTGCACATAAAAACTATTCTCGTAACTTCATAAAATTAATATTGAACCACTGATGTCCTTTATCCCTTCAACCAAACAAATATTGAATGATTACAATGCTTATGACAATAGTAATGGAAAGGCATTTTATTAGGCAAGACCTAATAGGATGTGTCTTGATGCCTTTCTGCCTCCATTTACTGTATAAATTCCCTACTTTCAGGTTTCAGATACAAACTCTAAGTGGAAGATGACAAAAAAAGATCATTAGAGCTTTAATTGATTCATTAGCTTTAGTCATTCTGCTGTGCCTTAGGTTAATAATAGTGATATTGTCCATATAAGCAATTTCAGTGCTTCAGTCATGATAAAATGACAGTTTACATTTGTTTCCATGAAGTCACAACCAAGATTGATTCCCTGAATGTATGAAGACGTAATCCAAAATGAAGATCTATCACGCCCAGCGTTTGTAACAACGTGAAGACGTTGATCTATTAGCTTCTTATTACAAGATTTCTGTTAGTCTTTAAAAGCGTTACATAACCCCAATCATCTAAGAGACACGCTGTGAAGACACATTCGCTTATGTAACCATAATGAATTACTCTGGAGCCAAGAGCCCTTACGTTTGTTTAGAGAATTAAGGGGTAGGTGCTAATTCAGCGATTGTTGAAGTGCCTGTTTGGACAACATGTTGCGCTCTTCGAGGTCTTCATTTTCACAAGCAAAATTAGATTGAAATTGGGGATGGTTTAATGAAAAGGCCATCCTCTCCTAAATCATCTCTGAATGCACTCGCTGTTAAACGCTTTGTCTGTTCACAGTTGTAAACTGACCATCATCTGTTTGTTCGACTTCCTCCCAGTAGACTCGATATACGCTGTGTTTGCTTCCGTACAGTGAGGAACAATGTCAAGAGTGTTGCTTCACAATACCGGCCTTCTTTATGATCACCCGACTCGCTCGTATATGCTCACGACCATTCGCTGACCCTAGAGAGGATATGTGTCTGCATTATTAGTGTTATTAAAGTAAATCGGCAACAGCAGGCAGTCTCCTCAGGCGAAATGAACGAACGCTCTGAGAATTCCGTTATCCCTAAAAGGCAGACATGAGGCAATTTCTCTATAAAACCTAAACCTGGGCACAGAAAGGCCATTTTGAGCATCCAAGAGCCAAATGACTTAATGCGCTTTAAATCAATCCATGAACTCATTGGTTGAGATTAGCTTTAAACAAGAACCAATCGCATTCTTTAGACCCGTCGTCACCGTTCACATACAAGCTCTCTGACTGACCGTCAGACAAACAAAGCGATCGTGTGTTATTCAAATCCAGACTCCAAAGCGCGTCAGCGGACGTGCTAAGTGACTCCTGACAGCCCATTTGTTTTGGGCCTCCCACTAAAGAGATTACCAGAGGCAAATGCCATCAGTGAAGGGGGTTTGTGGAGATAAATGAAGGTATTTGTTTAATACAGACTTACTTCTTTATGCAGCCGCCAAGTTCTAGATGAAATGGAGAGGGGGTTTAGGGCAGTGGAGCTGGATAAGACACAGATTCGGAGAATGAAAATCATCCAAAGGCTAAAAATAAAAGATGATTCGGGCTGGTCGCCCACACTGGGGAATTGTTTAAAGAGCTTTTGAGTGATTCATTGTCAGTGGAGGAAAAACAAGTAGTAGGACCTGTGTATGGGTGAATTCGTTTGTATGTGTTTATTAAGTGCCTGTCTACCTGGAATTTATGGAAACAATTTCAAGATAGCTTTCATAATCACGTCGGCATGTGTTGTAGGATTAGGTTTTGTAACATCTCACAAATGCCTAAAGTTGTAGCGTAAATCAGCAAGAAGAAAGAGAACAAACAAAGTTGTCAGATGCAAATCTTACACAGACCTTTATTGTTCTTTTAATAGTTGATTTTTACACCACATACTGTACATACAGGCCACTGCAGTCCTTCTCAAAAAAATATACATCCATTCTTCTTGGTTACAGACATTTTGAAGTGGTCACAACATACTTTAACCTTCTTAAACAGTTCGTTCTCCTAAACATACTTTTCACCTTCCATCTCAAAACAACATCTTGGTTTTTTACCAGAGTATCAAACCGTCCTACTTCATGAAGACACTACGAAAGTAAAAATAAGAGCAAAGTCCATCATGGGTTGCTAATATCAAGTAGTGCCAATCATCAAGTCCGTCTAGTCGTATCCAACTCAGTTTCAAAGTTTCCTTCTAAGTTTCACATCAACATTTCTCAAGCCCTCATTCAACATTCAACTTTTCTTCTACACAACAGTCTGTTTCTACGTCAGCGTTCTGCTTTGACAAGCATGTACATGCACTGGGCCCTCATGATAATACAGGCAGGACTCAACAAGTAAAGCTCCATGCAAGATGCTACATTGAAATATTCATCCATCATTCTGGGGGGTTGAAAACTTTTGGCTCAGGTTTGATATTTTTTTTTTTTTTTTTTTTTTGCATTAAGAAAATAACCAATTTTCCATGTCCATTTGGACAGTTTAAATTAATTTTGTCTTGATAAAAATTTGATTTAAATATAAAATGGAGTTGATTATGCATCTGTTTAATGGGAATGTACTTGTAAGACTTGCCTTCCAGTAGAGCTCTGAATCAGACTTTTACAAAGTATTCATTGCTTTGGATATTTTATCTTTTCTCAGTGGGTTTTCGTCCCTTCTAAAAGCTAAACACAGTGCTTTTAATGAAAACAAAAAAGAGCTACAGTAAATATCTTATTGAGAAGTTTTAAAAAAGTAAAACTTTAATTACAAAAAATCAATATTAATAAAATAAACAAAAAATATGACCAAACTAACAGTAAACAAGACTAAACGTGTGATCTTGCGCTTTCATCAGCGTGGTGATTTAAAGTGTGCGGGATGCGTCTTCAAACTCCAGTCCCTTAAGATCCACACAGTCGCCTTTCGAATACTGTCTTTCTGGTACTGGTGTGGCCCACATGGGCCTGGGAGGGTTTTGGGGGGAGGGATTTGGTAATAATAGCTGCCATTGTGGACAGTAACACAAAAACACTGCTGTAGAAACACACAGTCCATACACACACATAAATACAAGTCCTCCGCACGGTGCTCCATGTGCACCCTGGGATAGCTTAGTCTTTACACCATGGTCTCTTTTCGCTTGCCCAACGAACAGATTGAACGCTTGTCCTTTTTGGATTTACGGGGGAGGAAGGGGGCGGAAATTGAAGATGATGACGAAGACGAGGAGAGGGTGGACGTTGCGGAGGGCGTGGGGCTGGGAGGCTCCTCGGAGCTGGGGGACGAAGGGGCGGAGGCCGCGGCCCGTGGACAGTTCTCATCCGTCTCCTCCATAAGGATGATGGCGGAGACCGAAGACGAGCGGCGTTTGGTGCAAACGTCAGTACTGGCAGGGGTGGACAAGGACTCGCTCTCAGGAAGCTGCAAATCTTTTTGGGTCGACATGGCAGTGCGGAGACAGTTGAGCCACTGTTGCTTGTGGAAGATGTCGTTGACCTGCAGTGTGTGGGACTGACCCTGAGACGAGTCCTGGAAGCGTACCCGGAAGATGTTCTTGGCTACGAGGAAGAAAAACAGATATTCCAGTGAGCAAAAGGAAACATAAAAAGGACTAAATGTGCGATCAGACGTCGAGAGTTGTCAATCTTACCTTTATCGGCGTTACTAAAGGCTCCTCGGAATGAGCCGCCCATGCGGACGTCTCCGTCCTGCAGGTCTTCCAATACGAGATCCTGCACTGGGATTGGCTGGCGGTACACCTGGAAACAATGCCGATCGTTCCGCGTCACAGGCCGGGTCAAGACCAGAACCTCCGTAAAGAGAAACACATGCAGCTTCTGAAAAAAGGGCAAAGGAAAAAGAGAGTTCTGGTTAATGACATGTTGTTTGAACAGTGGACTGATTTGCAGGCATTAACAGTTTTCTCTCCTGGCACTCTCAAAGATTCCCCTGTCATTGTGTCATGTGTTTGCGAGACAAAGAGAGCCAATAATTTTCCTCTACTAAGCCTTATTTGGAATATGGTGGCTTTTGTGTTTGTTTCTAGAGAATAAAAACACAAGTGATTTGCCCCCAGCGGTTCAGGCTGTTTGTATGGAAGACAAAAAACTTACCGTGCCACTTTTGTTGCGAAGCTCCCCATGGCAAAGCAGGCTCTTGCACTGCTCTATGCGAGGGTCTTTCTGTCTGTCATCCAAATATTCCAGCTTATCGATATAGTATTGACACTCAGACTCTCCTTTCTTCATGTTTATGTCAGCCAACACGGCCTGAATGATGCTTATCTGCAGATGAGGAACAAAGGCAGCATTAACACCAAATGTCACCTAAACGGTTCCATTTGAAAGCCTAGATTTGTGTCGGCACTTACCGCTTGCTCAAGGCTTGCTGTGTCTGGGTGATCTGGCGGTGTGTGTCTTAAAATCTCTTTCAGAAGAAGAGGGTATTTGACTAGTCGTGAGCGAGGGATGTCTAAGAAGCTCCACAAGTCTAGTTTCCTGCTGAAAGGTGACTCGAGGCAGCGCTGTAGGAAGTCCTGAACTCTTGGGTCCTGTTTCTTCTGGTCAAGCAAGGCTTTGGCGGCCAGCTGGTTACTGCAATATGCCCTGTACGCGTTTAACCTTGGCAGCTGTGGAGGAAAGCGAGAGTTAGCCTTAATACTCAACAGCTAGCGTTTTTTTCATAATAATGAAAAGACAATCAAGAGTTGAATGCTTACCCAGTCCACAACAATCTTGCCGATCTGCCCAACTGTGCCATCTGGGCCTGTAGCCTTCGCCAAGTGAGCGAGAAGATCTGATTGGGTAAAGAATGAGTATGTTAGCACTGCTTGTGATCATATACACTAACATAAGACGATGTGTACAATATTCACCTTCATGAAGAGGAATATAAGCATCCAAGTCTCCAAAGATGGCTGTGAGCTCCTCCTCAGACATGATAGAAAGTTTCAACATTGGGTCATGGTACGCCTGGACACAAAATGAGAAAATGATGAGTAAATAATAGCAGCTTCTAATTTTACCAAGAGAGAGACATTTTTTTGCTATAAATGGAGGAAGGAAGCAAGCCAATGTATCTGAGTTTGAAAGCACAGCCAAGAACTTGTTCGGTCTGCTTGCTTTGAATGTTCTAACAAAAAAAATGTAAAATGGACAAACCTTTCGGGCTAATTTCAGGTCTTCGATCAGGTCCTGTTCCCCTCGGGACAGCTCAAAAATAGCCTGGAAAGACAAAACGAATGGTCACATTTAAAACCAAGTAAGTAGTTTAGATATTTTTAGTTAAGACTACATGTCTGATTCCTCTCTTTGGTGGGAAATATTTGAGAAGCTCACAGTTTGCTGTTATGTCTGATTACTAGATCTAGTTGTGAATGAGAGGTGGAGGCTTTGTGCGTCAGACTGGCTAGTCTGTGTTAGCACTGTACGTCTGACTCTGAGACGCCAGAATGCAGCCAGACTCTGTCCGCTCCATTCCACTGCGTGCCAAGAACACAGGCCAAAAAAACACAGCCAGACCGAGAGAGGTAGAGCGAGGGAGAATGAAAACGGAGTGAGAGGAGGAAAAGGGCGCTTTCCAAGCCCCAGGCCCTTTGGGTTTAATAAGTCACATAGGCCTGATTCAGTAGCGTCTGGCAAAGTGGATTTAATGGTCTGGGTTTCTCAGTGCTGTCTGGATTCCGTAGCTCCAACTGTACTCACCTCTTGTCTCTTAATCTCTTTGGTGGAAAAGGTTCCTTTCTGATGGACGTCGAGGGTTTCAGACCAGAGTGTGCTGTTGCGTCTCTTGGGTGGCGTGGGAGCCGCGGCCTTGCTGCAGGGTTTCTGCTGGGGCACGCCCGGAGACCGCCCATCGCCCCGAAATGAGGCCTGGAGGGTCTGGCCGAAGCGTCGGACGGCCCCATTCTTCACGGGAGAGATGAGGTTCGCCAGCGAGGTCACTCGGCCGAGAGGCCGCACACGCTTAGTACAAGGTTCCTATGAAACACAAGGGCGGAAATAAACGTTAAAACTTAATCACCCCCTACTGACCACAACAGATTCCTTAGTGCTTCATTAACTGCCGACATGAGAATGTTAAAAACAAGCACACAAAAACAGAGGCTATCGTATGAGTCACTGGATACACTCTCCACTGTTGCGGGTGTGAAGGGGTCAACCGGAGGTCAGGGTGATTGGTGTTTCCTGGGCGACAGACAGCTACAGCCTCTGGGGGCAACAGCTGTTATGCCAGTCACGTGAGATTGACCTCCTCAGCCAAAAAAAAATTATATATATACACATACACATGCAAACACGAACAAAGACCTCTCTCTAACTGCAACCCTGGATACCCAGGGTTCAAGAGGCATGACTGGAATGTAGGAGCCCTCAGTCAGCTGTCCCACACTGATGACCCACACACACTCAACATCACGGCCTAACTATAGCAAACAGGCCCCCTGATCAGGATGGTTGTTCACTTAACGGAGATAAATTTGCTCTCTCTCAAGAAGAAGTTTAAGAGCTGTTGCTTGTGTATATTTATGTGGGTCAGACAGACCACCACGGGGAGTTACAGATTTGACCTGGATCTTCAAACAGGGTGCACTCTACTCTGCTCCTCTCCCTTCTTTTTAAGAGCTGTTTATGGCTTCGTGTTGAGGCAGGCCCTGCAGCCCTTGCGTGAGAGAGACAAGCACACCTGAACCCCCTGGAAGAGGGGGAGGTGAGCGCTCACAAACCCTATATCCATAATGACTGGGCCTCCAGCCAACTTCAACAGACCTGAGCAGGGGGGGAAAAAAATCAAAGCAAAGGAGATCTGAGACATTGATCCTACACTCTGGAAAAATTCTCCTAACATTTCTGGAACAATCTGAGCCTTGTTGTGAAAAAAAGCATTTGCGTCTTTTAAACAGCAGGAACAAAAAGCACTATGTGCTTGCACTTTTTAAAAATGCACATTTTCCAGTGCTGGATGGCTTTCCAGCTGCTGAAAGTATATTAAAAAGGATGTGTTGTTCTCATCTTGGCAAAGTGAAAACAAGGAGCCATTCCTCTGACCAGCGGAGACAGCTGCTGAGCAGATCTACGACTTTATTTTAGCAGGAACTGCAACTGTGGCCAAAGCCCAACTGGACTTGGCCACTCAGATCCGCCCGCCTGCCTGCCCTTCCTCTGCTGTAACATATCATGCAAGTAAACATGAAGACCACAACTGAACCTTCTCCACCGGTGGCCAAAAACACAAGACGTTGGGGAGACTGACCGCAGAGGAAGCAGTCGGGCTCAAAACTGAATTTCAAATGAGCACAGCAGTACCTGTGTGAAACATCACTGGCTCTAAGCAAATAATCACAGTGTTGCTGCTGCCCATTGCACTCTTCCTGCTGTTTAGGGAAACCCTGCAATAATAAACTGTTTTTTGTTTTTTTTGTTTGTTTTTTTGACATTACAGATTGTCTAGTGGAAAGAGCAATGTGTAGGCAGACGGATAGACTGATAGTGTGGTTATTTCTGGTTGTGTTGACTCATTGGGACCCCCTGGGAGAGTCACATTGGGAGAACTTAGCATGGGGAAGCCTCCCCCACAGGAACTAATGTTTAGACTACTGCTGTTTAGTAATGTGTGAGTGTGTTTGCTTAGTTATACATTGGGGACAAAATTCTCGCTAGAATTCTCACTAAATCTGATCAAACTTTTCAATGGAAATGACTTCCAAAGTAAAGGAAACAGAAAAGGGAAAGTCTTTTTTTAATTTAAAAAAATTCACATTTTCTTTTCTTTAAATCCATCTGACGGACATATTAGATCTTACTGGCAAGCTGTGGCAGTGATTACCTGAGGGGAACCAAACTGTAGCCACAACTTCCTAAAAGTCTCCTGATTCATTCATAATTTGCTACTTCTGCTTTAGCCTTCCCGGCAACTTTAACCATTTATGTGACCACTTCCGAATCCGACTTGAAACCGCAAATAGGAATAGCAGCCTGCTGAAGAGAAGTAAGAGAAAAGCCTCTTTCTGGGTCTTAAATGCATTTCTAAATACTCAGAGCAGGACTCAAGCACACCTGGGCTATGGGCTGTGATTGCTTTCAGACAGCTGGAATGTTCTTCATCTCTATGTGCTCCCACACATTCAAAAAAAGCCCTGAGGGGTCTCTCAAACCATTAATATACACTCAAACACACAGGCTTTAAACTTCCATGTATAGCCACCAAAACTGAAAATTTCAAAAAAAGTTAAAATGTAAACCAGTAACTCAGTGACTATAGCTGAGATGACCTTTAGCCTTGTTGATCTGCCGATCACTCACTCAAGTCTCACACCCTTGAGAAACACACCTGTGGTTCTTAGTCCTTTAAAGGCAAATGTGCATACGAGATAACAACAGGGCAAGGTTCTGACTTGACTGATAAAGAAAGTAAAGGAACTCAAATGTTTTTAGCATGCAAAACAAGGAGCAAATGGACAGAATTTGATTTAAATCGCCTCTCACCTCTAGTTCTTTGTAAGTCTGGTTCTGGTAGTCTATCTTCTGTAAAGTCCGTTTGATAGGTACCACACAAGGTTCATCGTAAGCCACCATTTCTTTCAATAAAATCCACTGGTTGGTTTCTGTTATTTCCAAGGGTCAGCAATAATCCACAAGTGATTCTTAAATAAAAACGTGATGTGACATAACGCGTCCCCCAACTCGTGACTGTCCGCCTGAGCGGAGCTTTCTAACTTCTAAACACACTCTCGGTGTGTGTGTGTACTCTAACAATCTCTAACTTTGTTCTAGGGATGTGAACGGTAGGGAGTGCTCATATACAGAGAGTTTTAGGGCGGAGTCATGATGCAAACTCGCCAATAGGAAGAGAGCGGAGGAGGGGATATGTAAAGGATTCTGAACAGACAAAGTCTGGCTATCTCTGCAACCTTATATCAACAAAGCAAGATTTTGTCTATCTAGATATTACTGATTTAGAAATGTATTATCAAAACATTTCACGGTCAATAAAGCAAGAGGGCTTATAAACGTTTTATAAAATCTTGTTTATTAAATAATCCTTTTCATTTTTATAAACTCATTTTCTGTGAGTTAAAGTTATTTTGGACCGTGACTAAACCAAACCTCCCATATTCCCCAGGTTGCAGGTAAAGTTTTAAGATAAAACGGCAAACAGTCCAGCTTTGTGGTGAGTGAAAGCAAGTCTGTTTCTATTTGCAATGTGGATTGCTTTATGTATGTCTTTGAGTTGCATGAAGGGTGTAAAGTACAAGCATATTTGCTTTGAGATCTGCCTAATGAAGAACTGGGTCGTTATCACCCACTCATCAGGAGAGGAGGGGGGGATGATCAATTACAATATCAATCAGGGCTGAAGGGGGGGGTCACACGCAAACAGTGCACTGGTGGCTGTCTGTGTATTAGAGGTGTGTGGGGAGGTCTGAGAAATCAGAAAAGTTTCAGTGGTCCGAACCAGAAACTGACTCAGACCACGCCATAAACAATTCCTGCTTAACAAAAGCTGCTTTTCTCTGTATATTTTTCTCAGCGTACACAAAACAGCACAGCCACATTAGAGTGAACAAAAACTACACTACAGACCCAAATCTTTTACTGCTACCTTCCCACACTGTCAGCAGAGGTATTAACTTCAGCTGCGCAAATGGACTGGCATGATGTGTCGGCACGTTTTAGTAGAGATTTGTGTTAAAAAGTGTGAAAGGGTTGGGATGCGTGCTAAGCAAATGGAGATGAACGATGTGCAGACTTTAAGCTCACCCTCCTGTGTCAATACAAGAGTGTGAAACAGGACATGCATTAGTGTGTTTGGATCAGGACACCTTTCACTGCTCAGTGGACGGGCCAAACAAAAGAAGAGTTATTTGTGACCCTGCATCACAAAACCAGTCATAAGTAGCATGGGTATATTTGTAGCAGTAGCCAACAATACATTGTATGGGTCAAAATGATCGTTTTTTTTCTTTTATGCCAAAAATCATTAGGGTATTAAGTTTGTTTATAAAGTTTGTAAATTTTCTACCATAAATATATCAAAACTTAATTTTTGTATTAGTAATATGAATTGCTAAGAACTTCATTTGGACAACTTTAAAGGGAATTCTCAATAATTAGATTTTTATTTATTTATTTTTTTTGTTACACCCTCAGATTTTCAGATACTTGCATCTCTGCCAAATATTGGCCCATCCTTATTTATTCAGCTTTCAGATGATGTATAAATCTCAATATCAAAAAATGATCCTTTTGACTGGTTTTGTGGTCCAGGGTCACATTTGCTAATGAGGCTGTATTACTGTAAAACGTTACACTCCCAATTTTCACAACTAATCAATGTGTGTGTATATATATATATACACACATGTATGCATGTATGTGTGTGTGTGTGTGTGTGTGTACCTGGTATTTATCACGTTATGGGGACCAAATGTTTTTTTAGGTCCCCACAAGGAAACAGGCTTATAAATCATGCAGAATGAGTTTTTTTTTTTTCCAGAAAGTGTGCACAGTCTCCTGTGAGGGCTAGATTTAGGTGTAGGGTAGGTGTAGGGCGATAGAAAATACTGTTTGTACAGTATAAAAACCATTACGCCTGTGGATTGTCCCCATAAAACATGGAAACACAAGATGTACATATATATATGCACTTTACTTTGTATTAAACTCTGACTAATTGCATCCCGATTGCAACTGTACTGAAAACCAGCTAAAACTACACTCTTCAAAACGTGTCCTTTTGTGTTCCACAGAATTACAACAATCATACGGGTTTGAAACAACATGAGGGTGAGGGAACTGCCACGTTGTCAATTTAAAATAAACTATCCTTTTAACATAAACTATCCTGTTAACAATCCTTCTCAGTTCCTTGGAACAGCATTTTGCAACATCCTCTTATAAATGAAACTGAAAGGGCAAAATAACTGGAGAAGTAATAGACAAAATCAAATAAACGTAAAATTGTTATCATGTAAATTGCCATAAAACATGGCTCAATGACTAATGTCAGTGTCATCAATTTTACTGCTAAAAGTCATTTATTAAACATAATTAACCTAAAACATTTTTCTATAATATATATGTACTTTTTAAATCAAACTGCATGTATTTTTCTTTATTTTACAGTTTTAATTTAAAATACACAAATATAATTTACACAGAATTTCTATTTTTAGTTACGCTGTGTAATAAACTGTACTATTCTGGACAAAGTTTTAACTTTGTATTGCAAACATGTTAGTGGATAAAAGTGTCTGCTAATGAATAAATACAAGTTTCCAAAAACGTAAATTAAACAAAATACATCATTTTAATAATACTTTTTGACCCATCTTTGCCATAAGTATATTATATGTAGATGACTTAGCAACAGTTAGTGGCTTTAATCAGCACATAATGGCTGTGCACCAAAAACTAGTTGTGCATCGAATATCGGTGTTGGTGGAATCAATAACAGTGTTCTTTCACTACTCAGTCCGTTGGGGAGACACTTTCGTTCTGTTCTCGGCGTGTTTTGAGAGGTGAGAGGTGTGGCAGCCATATTGCATGAAAGCGCGGCTCAGCCTGCACCCCCTGCGGGCTAACACCTCGACACACATGACAGCTGGACATCTGGGTGTGAAGCACAAACACAGCACTCCTACTTTAGTGCTAAACACCATCACACAAGAGTGACTCACTTAATGTGGGCCGTGTGCGAGCTTGCCTAACGGGAAAATGTGAGCTAACTTGCTTCAATCTGATAAACCTCTATTGAATAGGCAGTGGAAAGGTGTGCAGTGGATCGTAGTGCTGCCCCCTGGTGGGTAATTCAATGGTAATGCAGTTTAGGTGACTCATGGAATTTTATTTCTTTGTGGCTGGATGTTCTAGAATGCACAAATGCCTTTGATTAGCACAGAGGAGACATTACGATAAAGCTCTCTAGATAACCTCCTCTGTCCAAGTTCTTTGAAAGCTTTCTGTTTTTCCTCAGCGCTGGAGGAAATCATCTACTACATCTAACAAAGGTGTGGCTACAAGACAAGCCTGTACTGGGAATAGGCTGTAGGTGTGTGTTACGTCTAAATGTGTAAGTGTACATCAATACAGCAACACCGACTGTTTTTCTCTAGAATGACACGGTCTACTTCATGGCCAATCCCCTGTTTATTCATCTTCCATTTGGGATCTTATCTGCTTTTTTCCTTTTTCCCTGCAATATGATTCTTCTTGATATTTAAAAATGTAAATATTGATACCCATCATATAAATATTAATATTATACACATTAAACCTGTATAAATTTCTTCTGTGGAACAAAAACAAGACATTTTAAAGAAAGTAGATGATTTAAATGCAACTGTATGGCTTCTGCAGACCTGGAATATACCTTAAAAAGCATATAAGCCACTTTTATGGTGTGTTTGCATACTTTCTGAAGATAGAAAACACCAGTTCCCATTGTAACTGCAAGCATCTACATTCTTTCAAACATTTACCTTCTTCAAAACATCTCCTGTGTTCCACAGAAGAAACATTACACAGGTTTAGAAAACATACGAGTTAGAAAATAGCAAGTCTTTATTTTTTTAAGGCAAACCATCTCCATAACAATCTCAGTTCCTGATATAGTCATCTACAACATCCTCTTATAAAGAAGCTGAAACCGAAACACAAAATTAGAGGATCGTCAGACAGACAAACCTAAACTTGTGTTAAGTTATAATGTGACTTACAATAAAACAGTAATGTTTTTAAGCACATTAAAGGGATAGTTCACCCAAAAATGACAATTCTGTCATTACTTAACTCTCAAGTCATTCCAAACCTGTAAGACCTTCGTTCATCTTCAAAACAAATATTACGATTTTTGATGAAATCCAAGAGCTTTCTGACCCTGCATAGACAGCAACGCAACAACTTTCAAGGCCCAGAAAGGTAGTAAGGACATCGTTAAAATAGTCCATGTGACATCAGTCGTTCAACCTTAATTTTATGAAGCTACCAGAAAACTTTGTCTGCAAAGAAAGCAAAAATAACGACTTAATTCAACAATTTCTTTTCTTCCATGTCAGTTTTCGATGCACGACAGTACCACGACGGATCTTCGGTGAGTCAAAGACTGACTGATTTCATCAAAAATATCTTAATTTGTGTTCCTAAGATGAACAAAGGTTTAATTTTGGGGTGAACTATGCCTTTAATATACCAATGTCAACATTTTTACCTTTACAGTGGGTTCGCTAAACGCACTAAACCATAAATTGCCTTTTAGTCGCTTCATATTTTGCTGTGCCGCAAAACTCCATCTACAGAAAAACATGAAATCACACATCCTGATCTCAAGTATTTTTAACTCCGATTGAGTCAACGCACCTTCAACAGAGGTGGTTGCCACCAAACAGAGCAGGTAACTAATAACACACCCCTCTGTCCAGACACACAAGAGAGTCAGGATGCATCCCACACACGTACAGCCTCTTTCCTTCTCATTCTTACAGACTTAAACAATATATTGCAACTTGGTCTGAATATGATCAGACTTCGCAAGTTAAATTAGTCACCGAGTAAGCACTTCGGCTAAGACCATTTAAAGACAACATTATGACTCTTCTTAGTCTGATTGTGCAAATTCGGCATCTGCATTAAGCAGAATCTGAAGAGTGCGTATTTAGCGAGACACAATGACACAGTCTCAGACTGACGATGGAAATTCATGCAGAGGGAAATAAAGAAGGTACCTGCAGGACAGGTGATTGTACAATACCCCCACCTCCCCCAATATGCATTCTCAAAGATGTGCTGTGGGGAAGGGAACTGGGAACTGGGAACTTTTGTTTAAGCACTGTCTAGCGAAACAAGTTTCACTCTAGAGTAGTCTGGGTCAGAATGGACCAGTGACTAAAGCATTTCAAAGATGTGAATTGAAGGCATTGAGGCCTCATTCCTCAAGTCATTCCAAAGCACTTTTTCTTAAGTGGAATATATAAAAAGGTATTTTGAAGATTTTTATTTAATAGAACCCATAGTCCACCCAATAAAAGTCAATGGGGTCCAAAATAATGGTATCATAAAAATGTATCAGTATCTATCTATCTATGATTTATAATCTATTCTAGCAGTACTACACTTTTAAAAATAAAGGTGCTTCACAATGCCATAGAAGAACCTTTTTTTGTCTACATGGTTCCATAAAGAACCATTGAAGAAACTTTGTTTCACAAAAGGTTCTTTGTGGCAAAAGAAGGTTCTTGAGATAATAAAAAGGTAAGAAAGAGGTGGTTCTTTAAAGAACCTTTGACTTTCACTTCTGTGAAGAACCTTTTAAAAGCACCTATATTTTTAAGAGTGTATATTAAAAAAAATGGATTTGTCAATCCTGGGCATTTTGTTACGAGATGTTGTTTTTGTGCAATAACCTTCACCAGCATTTTTCCATTGCTTAAGGCATGATGGGTCTGGTGAATCAGAGAGCTCTCATCTTGTAGGCGCAAGACTGATGAAAGTCATCTCAGTTGCATTGTTCTCCTGTCTGTCAGAGCACAGAAGATCTGGGTGTGCTCAGTCTGACCTCTTGCTAAACTGTAAAAAACATTGGGTTGCTATGGATGTGTATTAATAAATCAACTGTTCCCTTTCGGATAGAGAAAAGTACGAAAATAAACCGGAGAGGCGGCGAGATCAGCGAGGAGTCAAATTACACAACATGCTAGTTTACACAGCAGCACGTCTTAATTGAGTCCTTGCAGAAATGAGGATAATTACTGACAGTAAACATGGAAAGTTTATGGGTTTGAGAGAAATTACCTTTCTGATTATCAGTGGAAAAATCTTGTAAGATTAAATTCCTCCAGTTTAAGGTTAAAAGGCTTCGATTTCTGCCCCAAACAAGTGATTTCATCTAGGATTGCTTTGCAAAATAGCTTTGATTTTGCTGACAAATATGGCAGAGGGTGGCTTTTATTTTTGACCTTTTTTGATGTTGTTATAATGAAACTTTGATGTTGTTTTGAAGCATGCTTTGGACTTCAGGGAGTAATTTAAAAATCCAAGGCCTCTTGATTTGTGCATTTCGATAAATCTGGCCAAATCTGTCCTTGCAGAATCTATGTTGTTTTGCTGGTTTTCTTACCTTGAAGTCAAAGCTGCACAGACTGACTGCGTCCGCATCGTCTTTTTCTCTGCGCTTGCGTTTCTGCAAAAAAGAAAACAGCCTTTAGGAATCTAAAGCACAATACACATCTAAACTAAAACAGGACACTTGGGGAAAAAAAAAAATGTAAACCCTTTTTGGCTTTGAGAGAGGAACCAAGGAAGACATTCTTTTGTCAACTTACTGAAGAATATGCAAAGTGCTACCTTAAAAGTTGGTATTATTACGGGTTACAATGGCTCCTAAGGAGGTCCAGTAAGACTCAGGAAGGGCATCATTATCCCTCAGGCCTTTTAGCACCTGTGTGTGTGAGTTGGGGGCTGGTGGGGCATCTGGCTAGTGAAAATTCTACCTGTGGAGTGTGTGCAGGGTGTGAAGGGGTTGTAAACATTTCTGGAGCACTGCGGTGGCCACCGAGAGCCCTCAGGGTCTCTGTTATTGGCCTATGTTCTCTTTACTGGGCTTTTCCCAAAACCACTTTACGAAACCGTTCAACACAGGCCATTTAAGACAGTTTAGTTGGTGGCTGAGTTATAGCTTAATGAACCTCCCAAGAAGACATCAGCCCCTCCATATAACTCAAGCCACATTTTGTATTATATTTAATAACAGTAAAGTAATAACTATGTATGTAGGTATGCATGATTAAACGCAAGTCAAATGTGAGGTTTTTGAATGCTAACAAATCTTGGCTACGTATTTAAAAACGGATGGTGGTTTTAACCCAAATGTGCCCATAATCTACATTACACCTCTATATTTAACATTTCTTAAACAGGGCTAGTTTGTAAGTCAATTAAGCTTTTGTTTATAACACCAGTATCTATTGAAAAACCCCTATTCTTGATGTTGCTCCCGCTAACAGAAGTAACGTCTTGATGAGCTCTTTGTTTTCTTATAAGGTGAAAGCATTTGTAAAGTCATGTGATCAAAACCAAAGACCCTACAGCCAGCTCACCTAGAGTTTCATTGAAGCAATGAGTAGATTAGGCTAATTTAGCTTCAGAGCCATTCATGGCGAACAAGTTGGCAAACACAATAAAACAATAAATGACAAGCTATCATTTAGCAAATCCCCATTCACAGACAATGGACAGAATTAATCAAGGCCTGATTGGAGGATTTGAGTTGACAGTAATGATTGTTGACCAATCAGAAGCTGAGCTACTGAGTGAATCACAGGTGTTTGGTTTTGAATGTTTTTACGGACAACGCAGATAAGCGGCTGCTTTTGTGTTATCTGGGAATGGAGGAAGACTAATGGTCTGTAAGTTTACAAGTGGCACCGACATTGCTAGTGTATTCAGATAAAAATGTATGTAAAATAAACTAGGTCAAGCATAAAAAGAAAATCACTAAGAATAAAATTAAAAGTTGAACAATAAGAAGAATTAAAACTGAGAGCAACAAAAGAAAAAAGGTCAAAGTGATAGACAGGCCGTGTATTTTGGCTCCAAACCGCATGTTCCTGGTGGACCAGCCATAAATGGATATTACTGCAAAGAATTTATGAGAGCAAACAGCTGCTGGCAGAGAAAACATGGGATTATTACAAGCAAGCTCAATCAAAGTCACGTTTTTGGGACACTCTGCATATTGCAAGGGTCAGTAAGATCTAGGATGAAGCGTTTGTGCACATGATGGCCAAGACATGTGCTTGCATATTGTGTTTTTGACAGATCTGGACAAAATCAATACCCATGAAGCCCATCTGTTAGTGAAAGAACACTGATTACCAGTCAAAGTGGGGGGAAAAGTCTAAAAACCAAAAAGTGAAATGGAAAAAGTCAACTTAAAAGTGTTTGCAACCTATTTAACTTCTTCAATGTGACATTTTCCAAACTGGATATTCAATTTGGGGTAACAGTAAGATGGGACTTCCATCAGGCTGACCTGATGTAAACACTGGACTCGTTGTTGGTAGAAAGGAGCTGAAAAAAAAAGAGCACCATGTCACCTGGAAAGTGGTTTCAGAGGTGAAAAGGCAATCTTTAAAGGGAACACCGGGTATTAAAGGAGTAGTTCACTTCCAGAACAAAAATTTACAGATAATTTACCCTCCCCGTTGTCATCCAAGTTTTTCATTTCTTACTTTCTTCAGTCGATTGAAAATGATCAATCGTTTCACTAGATAAGACCCTTCTTCCTAAGCTTGGTCAGCTACTGCCGCTATCTGTTGCCATTTTAACTGTAACACAACCTGGAATATGAAATACTGATACGTTGCCACATTTGCAACTTTCGGTTGTAATTTTTGGTCGGAGGGCAACGAGAAGCGATGTAAGCCTTTACTGTTTTTGCTAGCGAAAAGAAGAGGAGAAAAGAATGGGAAGATGCTTATGGATGAATAAAACTTACTAAAGACCTGTGTCTTTGTTCTCTCCACTTTAGCCCTGATGCCTCTGAGGCTTTTAGTAGACCACAGCTACTGAAAAAGCTTACAAACAGCAGAGACCAGAAACGCTAGATGCCAGAACTGATTTCGTTTGATATCCTGGGGCGTTTAAACTCTTTGTGGGAAAAATCGATCGTATGGCATTTGGTTAAAGACTATGCTTATATCCATCGCCACTTGTAAGCTCTTTCAGTAGCTGTGGTCATCATATTAGCGTTTTATTTTTCGAGTTGTTTTGTGGTAAAAAATAGCAACGGGTAGTGCAAGTAGCTCACCGAGTGCAACCATCATAATGGCGCCCCCATGATCCAAATATGGATTTTTAAAAATACCGTAAATCTTTTATGGGTTTTCTACTACATATCGGTAATAGACATTATTTGCATTATATTAAGCCATACAAGTCTTAATACCCAGGGATCCTCAGGTATTTTATTTTAAACAGACGCCATCCGTAGAACCAATGCCGCAACTTAAGCATGTCACCTTTACAAGAAAGATTTTAGGGCATGGTTTTCTTTTAATGTGTCAAATGAAAGTAAATTTTCAGCTGTCTCAAGCTGCTTCCTGTGTCTTCTGCAATCAGTGACACATAAAAACCACACATTTGTTGTATGAATGCCAAACCAACAAAAATTTTCATAAGAACTACCATGTCTTTATGAGTATGTGGAAATGCCGTAATACTTAATTGAATCACTTAGGCATAATATAAACCTTTAAATTATGCAACAAAAATGAACATATTGAAAGACTAGACGTTTGAACATGTCAGACACAGATTTTTGCAAATCATCTTCGCATGTTGGTACAACAAGCTGTCAAAATTCAATCCAGCAGTATCATAGAGGTCCGAAGGCCGCTTCCTGCATAATCCGTCTGTTGTTGCACCACCTCGTTCACCCTGCGGCCGTGCAGACGGCCTTAACCAGAAGAACTGCTTCCACATTAAAGACAAAGACTCTACGCTTTCATGTTCCAGGAGTTAGAGCAGGGAGGAATACTCTTTCACCTCGGCAGGGTTTTGAAGGTGAGATAATGGCGCTCGAGCTGGAAGCCTAATGAGGCCCATGTGCCCGCTAGATGAGCTAATGTGTGTGTATTCATGAAAAAAAATTACATATCAAAGGAACATTTTGGCACGGGATGAAGCGGTTGTCTTCTTTCCCGTCTTTCCACCCCCCAGTTTTCCTACAGATGAGAGATGGATTGCGTTTCGCTTGGCCTTCATAAACTTTGGAATGCTCTAATCGGGCTCTATTCTCTGTTTTCAATCATCCAACTAGTTTGCATTTACTGCTTAACTGATTTAGTGGGATTGAGGGCTTTGGATATAGTTTGGTGGAAATTTGGGGGGGGGGGATGCTTGGGAAATTATCAGTGGCAATTTGTGCATCAGCTGAACCAGAGGCACGCGATGCCATGAGAGGATTGAGATGTCATCAGTTGGCAACAACTAAATGGTTGAATGGAAAACAATATCTGCCAAAATTTTCGTAAAGGGCAAGGGGAAAGTACATTTGTGAACTTGCGCTAAGGAAAAGTATGGAAGGTTTAACAAAAATGACCTTAAGGGTGTAGCATTAAAGTTTCTGAAGCATGAAAACTGGTGAACCATAGCAAAGCACTATTAATGGAACTACAGCATTTACGTCATTTACAATAAAAAGGTCAACTGTTGTATATCCAGTTTTTTATATTAAAATTTTGAAACCGCTTTATTACGCTTTAAAGACTGGTATTATGAAAGTGAATAAAACGCTCGTGTCTAATTTCCTTGTGGCATTAAAAAGTGTAATATAGTTAAATGTAGAGTTATGAAATAAATCATTAATGATTGTGGACAAATCAAGAAAAATGCTAGCTAGTAGTTACCTCAATGTCATAGTATTGATAAAGTATTGGTAAATAGAAAATGGACAGTTTTAGCTAATTAGGACTGCAACTAACCATTACTCTGATATTTCTTTTAAATACATTTAATTAAATAAAAAAAAACATTTTATTTCTTAAAGTTTTTATTCAGCCCAATGTTGTCCTCCAAACAGTATGCAAACTGAAGAATGTAACTACACCGCCATTCAAATGTTTAGGATTAGTGACATTTTTCAAAAATTTTTTTTATTTATTTATTTTTTTTAAAGAAGTTTCTTATGCTCATCCAGGCTGCATTTATTTGATCAAAAATCCAGAAAAAAACAGTAATATTGTGAAATATTATTTTAATGTAAAATAACTCTTTTCTATTTGAATATATTTAATTCCTGTGATGCAGAGCTGAATTTTCAGCATCATTAGTTTTCAGTGTCAAATGATCCTTCAGAAATCACTCTAATATGCTGATTTATTATCAGTATTGAAAACAGTTGTGATGCTTAATATTTTGTTGGAACCTGTGATACTTTTCTCAGGATTCTTTAAATAAATAAAAAGTTCAAAACAACAGCAGTGATTTAAAATAGAAATCTTTTGTAACAATATAAACTACCATGTAAGAGTTCAGCAAATTGTTATTCACTTAATACTTTCATTCGCCAAAGATGTTAAATTGATAAAAAGTGATTAATATAGATTAATATTGTTAGAAAAGGTTTCTATTTTGAATAAATACTGTTGTTTTTAACTTCTTATTCATCAACGAATCCTCCCCAAAAAAAGATTCACAGGTTCCAAAAAAATATCAAGCAGCACAATTGTTTCCAACATTGATAATAAAAGTAATAAATCAGCATATTAAAATGATTTCTGATGGGTTATTTGATCATCAGTGTATGTAGATTATGCTATACACCCTACAGCTAATATGTTTACATAAAACTCTGTTGAAACCAACCAGGAGTCAAATATGTCTTGTGATTCATTGGAGATTCATTGAAGACTGTTTTTCAAATCACTTGTTCAGTTACACTTATGATGCTACCTTAGTAGGTAGCTGCCTATGTTGACAGTAGACAGCAAAGTGGCTTGGAACAGAACTACTAGGTGTTTTGTATGCTTGAGAAAGAGTTGAGCCATATGGATGTCATAAGCTACTCACCAGCGTGAAGTCCCACTGGGGTCCAGGTGTCAGAAAGTTAAAAGAACTTCCTCGTCTCAAGGACGGCCTACAGCAAGAAAAACACAAGATAAGTTTTTAAAAATCAATTATATTTCTAAAGCCATTTGAAAAACAACAACAACAACAACAACAACATGTAATCCCCTCTTCATACAGCAAACCAGACAAATACACAGCATCCAACCAGACCCAGACCTCTGGTTGTGCAGTAATGACGTAGACCGTGCAGCCAAACCTTGTAGATCCATTAGTACGTCCATAACCCATGTCAGTGTGCCCACAAAGAAAAGCCCATAAATGTAAAGTAAAGCACATCCTGTACATACCACACACCAAGCCTGGTGTAGCTCTGTCTCCCGTGACACTGCATCATGGTCTGCAGAACTGATACAGAGAGAGCGTCACTTAGCTCCGATCTCTCTAACCCACACCAAGACACTCTGCCGTCTTTCACCCACGTGCCCTTTCCTTCAGTCTCTATCCATCATGTCCTCTTTTACTCACAAATGCACTGCCCCTGCATTGTTGGCTGGGCCCTTATTTGGGGACTGGTGACAACTGTCTCAGCGAGGTCATGTTTACAAAGATACCCAGGGTTCTTTTTTCAGAAGAGCCGTTGCTTTTTACAGCCACGGTAATGGGGCGGCTCGCCAAATCTTTTAATACAATGCCTTCAGAAAAATTCTCACGTTTATTATGAGCTATTCTACAGAACTACGATGTAATCATCAACAAAGGTGTGTGGTATCGCCGTTGGGTTGTTAGTTTTAGCAATATTGCAGCGTACTGATGAATTACCCTGAAGCGTACATCCACAAATCATTCTGAAATCATTTTAGTTTGCTGATGTAATCAAGGCCACATATTATCATATGGCTACTTGCCAAATAAATACTGATTTATACTGATGAAACTACTGATCAAAAGATTTTGTGCTCATTAAGTCTTCATTTATTTGATCAGCGATATAGTAAACACAGTAATGGTTTTCTGTTTTAATATACATGGATGTAATTTATTCCAGTCTTCAGTGTCACATGATCCTTTAGAAATCATCCTAATATGCTAATTTGTGTTTAAGAAACATTTCTTATTATCATCAATCACGAAAACAGCTGTGCGGCCGAATATTTTTCTGGAAATCGAGATCTATGAAGTCTTTACTGTCAGTGTTGATCAATTTAATGTGTCCTTGCTGAATAAAAATATTACGGTCTTAAAAAAAAAAATGTACTGGTTCCAAACGTTTGAAATAAATACATGGACATATATTTTTCAGCTAGTTTCAACTAATTTTTCCCAGTTTAGCAGTCATTTTTCAAAAATATTTGACCCCAGGATGCTGCGATTGACTAATCAGAAATAAGTTATTAGTTATTAAATTAAATATATTTTAATTTTAATCAAAAAGTTTTAATATTGCATGAGTTAATTAGCAGTGAAAGCCGTCCTGAATGCATGAGTCAAGGTCTGACAGCCTCCGTTAATGATAACAGACGTGTTTTATATTAAAAGTCTTTATTAAAAGCGGGTGAACTTCACATCACAATGAATCACCGCTAAAATAGTGGAAAACCAAATAAAGACACATTCATTTTCTGGTTGCCATCCACCTTGGGGTCTGGCAGAGGTGTGGGCACGTGCATATGCTTGGGTTAATTTCTCTTATTTTGTCTGATGTGGTTTCTGCAGGCATCTCCCATCTCTCTATCTTTCCATCTGTTGTCTGTTTATTATTCCGTCACTTAGGAATAAGCGAAGATGACAGGAATACAAATGGTGTATGTGTATATGAGAGAATAGGTAATTGCAGTAATACCATTTAACAGAGAAAGAATGTTTGTGGGAAGTGAGAGAGGCTGGTTCTCACAATGACTAAGGTGCGTTTCACGATTGAATTATGTGTGAAGGTGTATGTGGTACAGGTGGATGTTTCTAAATAACAATGCAATGTAGAAAATGTGATGATGCAGTGAACAGAACATTAAGAAGCTGGGCGATCCTGGGTGTGATTTTGAGAGCAAGCGTGTTAACAAAGCACAGAATCTATATCAGTGTCCACTAGAAAAAGATACTAGTGTGGGTGGTCTCAACTGCTAAAGACAACAGGGGCTAAGTATGTAGGTCAAATGACGCTGCCAATACCATGATGGAGTGTCCTCCATTCCATGTTGCCCGGGTGAGGAAAAGACCATAGTCATGACAAGTAGACGGCATATTTAAAGGAAAAGTTCACCCAAAAATGAAAATTCTGTCTTTAATTACTCACCCTCATGACGTTCCCAACCCATAAGACCTTCGTTCATCTTTAGAACGCAAATTAAGATATTTTTGATGAAATTCAAGATCTTTCTTACCCTGCATAGACAGCAACGCAACTGACACGTTTAAGGCCCAGAAAGATAGTCAAAGTCATCATTTCTGTTTTCAGTGTGCAGAAAAAGTATTCTCGTAGCTTTATAACACTATGGTTGAACCACTATTTTAACAATGTCCTTACTATCTTTCTGGGTCTTGAACGTGTTAGTTGCGTTGCTATCTATGGAGGGTCAGAAAGCTTTCGAAATTCATCAAAAATATCTTAATTTGTGTTCCGAAGAAGAACAAAGGTCTTGTGACTTTGGAACGACACACGAGTGAGAAATTATTGACACAATTTTTATTTCTGGGTGAACTATCACCCAATATTGAGACATGCGGTCATAAAACACTTCACAATCTCTTGTCATTTCCTGTGTTTGCATGTGAATATTAGCTAAATTCATTACCTTAACATTCACAACTTTAATATTCATAATTACAAAAATATATTTGCAAGCATTTCTTGACACTTTTCTTGAATAGAAAAACTAGCCCAAAACTAGCTCAACTAGCGTCAAACTAGCGTTGGGCCACTATTAGTCCAAAAATTATAATATTGTAAAACATTAAAATTTTAAATAACTATTTTCTATATTATTATTTTAAAATGTTATTTATTCCTGTGATGGCCAAACTGAATTCCATCACACTTATTATTTAGACATACTAATTCTAATCTGCCATACTATTTAGACCGGAAGGCATGTGTGAAGACCAGATTATTTCAAGTATGTGTGAACTAAATGGTTGTGATAATCACCTTAAAACACAATAAAACACACCCATGATCTGTAACCATATTGTGTAAAATGCCTACATCTGCATTTCCCAAGCCTGTTCCGTTGTAAGGCCCTCAGCACAATTTCTATTATCAAACACACCTGATTCACATCATCAGCTCAATATCAAAGCCTCCAATGCCTGATACAGGTGTATCAGACAAGAGAGAATGTGCTGTTTGGGAGCTTCAGGAACAGAGTAGGGATCCTGCGCGTGTGTATTACTTCCAAAACATGCCTGGAATGCCGAGGTGTTGTCTGAAACGCTGGACATTGGCATGACAAATATGGACCAAATAACATACACACCCCATGATGGTTACATCAACCAGTTTCAAACAGGCAATGTAACAGACTACACAAATATACCAAAAATGAGGCCTGCCCTGTTCTAAGAACTCCACAGGACATTACATCACTGTTGTTAGCATCGTCGAGCGTGAGCTGATCCGATACGAGTGTGGGAATATGTAAGATGCTACTTTGTGTTCGCAAGTTGACGTCATTATTATACAGGTCATTTTGATGTGAGGAAATTCATATAAACACATTGCACTTTCTGTGTAGCGTATTCTGATTTTTGGACGTCCCAAGTATTCACAATGTACCATACATACCAATATTTAGTTTTAAAGGGACGGTCAATGTTGGTTTCAGGTTTTTTGGTATTTTCTTCCCTCACTGAGAACGCAATCCCACTGACGTTAAGGTGGGAAAACACTCAAGGGGATTCGGGTTAAGATAAGTAGGTTTGGTTTCACAGTGCTTTACGTAGCAAACAAAGAGAGGCCTTGGAGGAATGATATGTCATTTACTCATCTAGAACAGCTTCAAAAGCTCTCTTTGTTGTGGTTTCCACTGTCAAATATGAGACATCATATATAACAAACCTGTAGAAGGCCACGCAAAAGGCTTGAGTATCAAAACGACGCAGAGAATAGATAATCTGAAATTGGATAATGGTCGCCTTAAACACCTACGACATTCTGCTATGTGTAACGCAGTGACGTTGTGCTCTTATCTTAACTGTATCTGTTTTTTCAGTGCGCATGAAATGAAATGGGTTATTGTTGACTAAGTCCTTGCGTCTTGCTAGACAAAACAAGGCTGAAAACACGACATTTAATAAAAGTCTATTTAGCTTTTCCGTTACATAACACTACGTCAAAACCTAAGGTAAGCTATTCAGGTCATGAGCTTTTTTTTAACTCATAGTTCATGTAAGGCAAATATTAAGGCCTGATCACACCAAGAGCTATAACCATAAAGATTGTTACAGATTAGAAACTAGATTAGAGTCCACACTAAGGCACAATAACGTTCGACTTATTATCTCATCTGCCAGTAAATGCTCAAGCACTTTAAAAAAGATGGATTCTAATTGGCTCTCAGTGTTTTTATCATTCATCAGCTGAACATTTTATCATTACAGTTGTGGTGTACAATTTCTAAACCATCTTTATTGATATTGTTATAGTTATCTTGCTCGTTATGAATAGGTGTTTACTCATTAATACTCATTAATTACTTATCCTCATGTCATTACAAACCCTTAAGACCTTCGTTCATCTTCAGAACACAAATTAAATATTTTTGACTAAATTTTTGACAGCAACACAACTACCACGTTCAAAGCCCAAAGAGGGAGTAAGAACAGTGACACTGAACTGAACGAAACTCACATATTTTGCTGATTATTGCTGCTGAAAATGGTCAATTATAGTCATGTTTTGGGCTGTAATAATCGGTTGGATAGGTACTACAGACTAACAAAAGTTATAACAAATCAAGGAGAAGAGTGTAAAAAAATGTCTGAGGAACAAAAGGCGTTTGTGGTTAGCCAAACTGAACCAGTATTTCCAGGGCAAGAATCTTGACAACATTTGTGTTTGTTCTTATCATTCCTGGTTAGGTAGATGGAAATATTAGGCTAATATCTTAATTAATACTGCTCATACGTATCTTTACTACCTATTAACTTTAGGTTTGCCAAAATATAGCGCCCATTACTGCATACCAAGTCCTTCACTATAAAATTTAGCAGCTTTTTTCATGGTTTAGACAGCATAAATGAGCAGAACAGCGTATTCAGTAGTACAATGAACATGCAATCCATGCTGTTGTTTACATCTGAGTATCTCCAATACGACCGTGGTTCTGGGTAACTAAATCATGCCGTAAGTGCAAATCCTCTATAAAGTTATGTTTGTTTTCTTTGCACACAAAAAGTATTTTCGTAGCTTCATAACATTACGACTGAACCACTGATGTCACATAGACTATTTTAAAGATGTCCTTACTACCTTTCTGGGCCTTGTTTGTAGTAGTTGCGTTGCTGTCTATTCAGGGTCAGAAAACTCTCGCATTTCATCAAAAATATCTTAATTTGTGTTCCGAAGATGAAAGAAGGTCTTACAGGTTTTGAACAACATGAGTGTGAGTAATTAACAACAGAGTTTTCATTTTTGAGTTAACTGTCCCTTTAAGAGATGACTTTTCAGACAATACAGCAGGTGAAACAAATCTCATAGACTTACATTAGAGTAACTGCATTATGTCACTACCTGAACTACTGTTTTCCCAGCGATCCCTTGAAAGATATCTTGTGAACGTGCCGCAAGACTCTACATTGTCTATTTAGCAGGTGACGTCACTGTCACGGTGGTGCTTTTGATGCGTGATGCCTGGGTAAGAATTTATTTAAACAGTTATACTTCCTGAAAGCCATAGCTGTGGAGCTATGAATTCAGCCACTAAGCAACTGCCTCACAACACCTAAACATTTAGAATCTCATAGCATCCACATAGCAATGCATTCACATCAAAATGGCAAGTAGTGCTCAAATTTTCCAAAAAATGTAAAAATAAAGTTTCCGTGCCATTTTTGTTGTTTTTCTTATTGTATAATAGGCAAATGGGGTCACATTTCCCGGTGTTCCAATCAGGCAGAAGGTTTGGCATGAGTGAAAGAAAACCAGACCTTCTGCCAAAATAAACTGTTGTTATTTTAGCCTGTGATATAAAGCGCATTTGATGCTCTCTGGCTTCTTTCTCAGAGTTTATGAGAGATATCTTGTATATATTTGGCACAGTCTATTTATATTTGGGACCCTGGACACATTATCAGATGTCCTTTTAGTATAATATTGGTAAAATGGCTACACACCAAGATTGGACTGATGTGACATGAATCCTTTAATTTAACCAAAACATTGAAAAAGGATATGATGATCTAAATGTCTTCAAATGTCTTGCTTATTTTATATTATTAAATTACTATATATTTGTTTGGTTTGCTTTTTGTTTTATTAGATCTACTCTGATGTATATCCTTTGTAAACATCTGCTGTTGTTAGTAAGTCAGCCAATTGCATTAACGTTACACAGCTGATGAAGTGATATTGCCAATTTAAAATACTGTGTAAGCTACAAAACAAATCACTGAGTGCTCATTTGAAACAGGTGTTAGAGGCTTGATGTGCTGGTGGCTTGAACGCTGTTTATATTTTGTGTGGCATGAGCGCCACCGTGTGTTGGGATAAAACATTACAGTAATATGTTATATGCTCTCCTGCTGTCATGCTTTGTTTTCATTTTAGCCGACATATTGCGGAAGTTTTTCTCACTTTGAAAACATAACAAACTCATACATCTATTCTCTCCCGTTTAGTGGCTTGTTACAGAATAACTCATTAGATGTGATTATAATATGTAGATAAAACATTTTAAATGCAATCAGCTAATACATTTTTATTACCAAACCTCATGCAGTTATATACAATTGCAAAGAGTGGGATATTTGTGAAAGAGATACGCAATAATGCGAGCTATGAAATGATCATAATAATAAAGAACAACAACAAAGTGTGTGATATGATCTTCCTAACCGTTTGAAATTGTGCTCTGGGGACGCGTCCATATCCGTCACAGGCGACTTTCTCTTGATCCTCCTCGGTCTTTGGTTCACCGGCTCTGCCAAAGGCAATGGAGATCCGTCGGTTTCCTCCATTTGAAAATGTGGACCTGGAATTCGCTACTGTAAACTGTACACAGAAAGTAATACAATTAAAATGAGTTATTTTGGGGATGGATTGAAAGAGGGAATTTCGCGATATTCAACGGATGGTATGGATTTTGAATATGGCGGAAATGTGAAATCATAGCCAATCAGGAGCGTGCAGGGGGCACTGTTGCTAGGATAGGGAGGGATTTAAGGCGTGACGACATACTTGCGCGCTTGGTCTGTCTTGTACATTTTTTAAATGGAAGGAAAGATTACACAGTTGGCATGTAAAATAAATTTTGTACGTAATACGCGATGTATCAAAAATACACACGATTTCAGCTGAAAACAAAGTAGTACTAGCAATTTAAGGATTACAAAAGAAAGAAAAGTAGGAAAAGGCTATTTGTAGCAATAGCCAAAAATACACTGTATGGGTAAAAAATATAGATTTTTCTTTTATGCCAAAAATAATCAGGAAATTAACTAAAGATCATGTTCCATGAAGATATTTTGTAAATGTCCTGCCATAAATATATCAAATTTTAATATTTGATTAGTAATATGCATCGCTAGGAATTTCATTTGGTCAACTCTCTAAAGGCGATTTTCTCAATATTTTCATTTTTTTTGCACCCTCAGATTCCGGACTTTTAAATAGTTGTATCTTGGCCAAATATGGATCTCAAAATCACACAGTCATTGTTGGAAAGGGTTCAAATACACAAAAATGCTGAAAAACCACAGAATTTGAGAGACCTGAAGGACTTTACTGAAGGACAGCGGGCAGTTTAACTGTTCAGGGCAAACAAGGGACTCATGAACAACTATCACTTAAAAAAATAAATAAATAAAATAAGCAGCTGTGGATCATTCAGGTAACAACACAGTATTAAGAATCAAGTGTATGTAAACTTTTTTTTAATAAACTCAACTATTATTTTCTATTGTGGACTACATGTAAATGCCTTCTATGTGAACTATTCAGGTCAGAACTAAATAGAAAATAACATGCATTTTCTGTGATCCATCTTATGAAATAAAATAAATAAAAAAAACAAGTAAATAAAACCAAGAAGTAGACCTATCTCAAAACGATCTCTGCATGTGAAAACAAAAAGATGTAAAATGCTAAAAACAAAAAAATTATTCCAAAACTTTATTTGAATATAATTAAAAATATTTTTAACGATTCCTTAAGCCTTCTTGGCTATTACTGCATATTATAAACTAGTATTGTAATATACCAGTATTGTTTCTAATGAAGATGAAAAATATGGTAAACAAACATTGCTGTTCATGTATTTTCTTCAAAAACAGACTTTTTCTATCATATTTTAATACTGAATATATTAATAAAATCTGGCAAAATAAGCTGGCTTAATTGTGGAGATATGACTAGCAAAAGACGTTATGCTCTTCATGTAGTTTGTGTAAGGTCAGATGAGCCGTTGGTTTTGAACTTCGTGTTTGGAGACAGATTTATCTCGCACAATAGTCCCGAGCTCATTAGAGCTGAAAACATTTAGCTTGTTTACTGCAAACTAATGATGCCTATTCTGTATGGTTACTCATTAGAAAGGAAGTTCAAGCATTGTAAACGCACAAAGAAAGCTTGACAATTCCCAATGAATACGCTTTTTGTAACTATGAGTCAGTAAACCAGTAAACCCCCTTTTTTCTTTTCTTCCTTCCTTTATTTATTTTTTGTGAAATGCCTGCTTATTACTCAAATTCTAAGCTGTTGTAGTTACATATTTATTTATTTATTTATTATACACCACACAATAATAATTAATATTTGTCAACACATTCTATTCCCATAATGTTCAATAATACCATGTTCTGGGCATATGCACAAAATATTAGGATATAAGGATAGTTCACATTTGATGGTGAAACAGTGATTAATAATTCCCTAAGTGTACACATCTTTATCATGTTAATAACTACTGAACTATTAACATGAACTATCACCCAGCTGCTACATGTGACTATTATAAACACTCAACAAACACTGTGAAAACCGCTACAATTTAAAATGGCTTGAACAATTTTTAACACCTAAATGAACCATCATTCAGCACATACTACATTTTGGAATTTTAGCTTGTGTCTTCTTCCAACCAACAGAGGGCAGAATTGAACTCCTCATTAAGTCAGTTTGGGAACAGGTATTCTCTGATGGAGTGTTAATTACAGCCTTTTCATTTCTTTGGTTGTGAATCCATAGTTGGGGCTCCTCAAAATAGCAACCAAGCTAATTGAAATTTCACTCATATTCAGCTGAAAAGAAAACATTTATTTCTATTCCCCAGCAAATTTACAACAACCTCTTCAAAAGGCTTGTGCGCACATAAAGTACACAGGAACAGGGCACTGAGGGCTCTTTGAGTGCAATGGGAAGCTGAAGAATTGATCCCCAGTCATTATAACCGATTTCAAATGGTGCTAGATGATAGAAGGGACTCTAAGCACCAGAGGAAATCAGTCATCCTTTGGTGGGGAGAGATGGGGGCAGAAACAGCCAGAGAGGGAGAAAGAGCTTCAGAGAACACAGTCTCTCTTTACTAACCCTCTCAGGCATAGTTACCAGTTCAAATGAGGGAACGACAAACAAATACACACCATGGTTTCTATGAAGACAGACAAGTAGACCCAAATGCTCAAACTCTTTCACGATGCATTCATACAATAAATACAGTTCAATACAAAGTGATTCTGTGATTCCGGCTTGTTCCTCCCACTGAGAAACTATATTCCATTTACATTTATCCATGCACCATAAAAGCCCTGGTTATCCTTGAACCTCATTTTGAAGAATTCGGTAATAATCGCATGTATAGATGGAGCTAAAATTTGAAAAAAAAAAAAATAAAAATATAACCTAAAACTTCAATCAGACAAGAATATTAAAAATTCGAAATTAAACTGAATTACTAAAACTGGAAGAAAAAAAAGAAAGCTTAACAGAAACTAGAGTTTGAAATAAAATTAAAAGGAAAACAGAAAAATAAAACCTAATTCAAAGTATTAATAAACACTGTAATTGTACAAGAATACTAAAATAACATTGCGTCTTGCTGTTACACATTTACAAATTCATACACTTGTAATACAAGATATTGCACCATATTCCTTTCCATAATCTGCAACATTTGCATGCATTGCATCATACAAACATATGATAACATGTTCACAGAAACAAGATTTAACACTTTAACACTTACTCAACTTAAGTTCAGTTGCTACTGTGAGTATAACTCATTTTTCTTGTATTAAATGAAGTTAAATCTTGTTTAACTTAAAGTTAAATGAAGTTCAAGTTGAATTTTTCAAATTCTAAATTAATTTTTGGTAACACTTTACAATAAGGTTCATTGGGTAACATTAGTTAACTACTTTAGTTAACATGAACTAAAAATGAACAATACTTCTACAGCATTTGTTAATTTTAGTTAATATTAATGTCAACATTTACTAATGCATTATTGAAACTGAAAGTTGAAAATGCTTGTTAATAGTTAATGCACTGTGAACTAACAACGAACAGCTGTATTTTCATTAACTAACATTAACAAAGACGAATAAATACTGTAATGTTTATTGTTTGTTAATGTTAGTCAGTACATTAATTTTCAGATTTTAACTTCAATTTAAAAGTTGAAATAACTTATACAGCCAATTTGATTATACTTACAAATTCAAGTCACCTGAACAGACGTTCTGAAGTTTTAGTAGGTGGAAATTTTATACAGTGACTTGTTGATCATATTTTTTTTTTTTTTTACAGTAAAACAACCAGTATTTTCCCTGTGGGACTAGGCTGGCTTGTTCACACCGCATTCATTTGACTTTGAGTTCATCAAGCGCTTGAGGCAAAACATGAGCGCTATCTGGTTCTCCTGTGATTCAATAGAAGCACTTCCCTCACTTCCCTTGAAAAGCCACTCCACCCACTAACAGATCCTTGTCCTTTTTCGTCGTCGATCGCTGCGAAACGTGATCCGGCGGCAATTCCCTCCCCAAGAACACTGATTTCAAATGGTGCTAGACACTGGTAGAACACATCTAAACCACCATGTGAAACCAGCATCCGGAGGAAGCGTCCAGGAGCGCGATCCCAATCAGAAGTCCCTGTGTGATGATTAACATAACAGGAAAGGCAAAAGGTTGAAACAGCAGTGGGCATGCTTTAACAGGAAGTGACTCTGTCAAAACAAATGTCACGGTCTTGGTCACCATGGCGTTGCGGTTTTGAATAGTGACGTCCATTTTCCTCTATTGATACCAGGCTTTGTAAGGCTGTAGTTGTTAATCAGTTGGATATGACTCTGACCGCATCTTATTGAGCAACACACAATGTGGTTTGATGTATGGTGCGTTTGTGTATAAATAGACCCTTGATTGGCCAGAAAGAATCCCTGCATTGGTTTTTTTGTCCGTGGGAGGATGACGTCAGCCCTTTTTCAAAGGAGAACTGCTGGGAGATGGAAATTATGAGTCACTGGAAGATCTCTAAACAATGTCATCATTCAAAGTAGTCGTCGAACACGCACAGGATTGGACGCTCACCTGCGGCCGGGCCAATGGAGGTCCTTGAAGTTAGCTCACGTACTTACCACCAACACAGCACTGACGTAATCTCAGGCCCACTCGGAAATGAATGCGTTCAGACGTGGCACGCTGTTTTTGCTGTGATAAGTGTGAAAATGTACCACACCTTTCCACGGCTGCTCCTCTTTTTATACCTCTCAGCCTATGGCTGATCACAATGGTGATGTCATTGCACAATGGTGATGTCACCCTGCCATCCATTAAAATCATTGTCTTAGTCAGTATGAGGAAGTTTTATTATTTATATACTAAGATAGTTTTATTATTTTGAATTAGTTTATTTGGTAACACTTTACAATAAGGTTCATTTCCTAGTGTTAATGAATGCACTGACTAATATTAACTTAACAATGAGAAATACATTTTTACAGTATTTACAATACTGTTCAGTGTTAGTTAATGTTAGTTAAGGTCCATTAAATAATAATAACAGATACAACTTTGTATTTTTAAAATGTATTAGTAAATATTGCAGTTAATGTGAACTGAGATTAATAAATGCTTTACAAGATTTCATTGTTAATGTAGTTAACTAATGTTAATACATGGAACTTTACTGTAAAGTGTTATTTTCAGTTTTCACTTTAGTCTAAAATATTCAGTAATTTAGTGCTTTAGTCATTTAAGTATGTTTTTTTATATTTCTTTACAGCTTTCTTGTTACAGTTTTGGTGATTTTAGTACTTCAGCTTAAACATTTTACAAAAATGTAACTAAATTTCGAATAGTTTTTTTTTAGTTTAGTTAAATGTAGTTATTTATAGACTGTAGTTGTTTATATTATTTTCAGTATTTAGCTTTAATTTTTATATTTTCAGTTTTCACTTTTAGTTGAACATTTTCAGTAATTTTGTGTGCTTTTTTCATTTTATTTTTTTTATATATCTCTATACAGCTTTCTTTTTTCAGCTGTAGTAATTTTAGTACTTGAGCTTAAACATTTAGCAGTTATTATTATTATTTCAGATTCATTTTAATTACCAAAAATTTGAATTTTTGTTAGTTTAGTTAAATCATTCAGTTATTTATATACTATAGTTATTATATTTTGAGCATTTAGCTTTTATTTTTATATTTATTTTTTTTTATTTTTAGTTTGAATTTCTCTGTAATTTTGTACTTTTGTCATTTTAGTTTGTTTTTTAATATTTCTATATAACTTTCTTTTGTCAGTTTAGTGATTAGTACTTCAACTTAAACAGACAGTTGTTAAAATATTTATATTAGATTTATTTTGAAGTACAGAAACCAAAAAATGAATACAATTTTGAAGAGTTTTTGTTAGTTTAGTTAAATTTAGTTATTTATATACTTATTTATTCATATCTTGACCATTTAGCTTTTATTTATACATTTTCAGTTTACTTTAGTTTTTGTTTTGGTAATAATTTTATGTGCTTTTGTCATTTTTATTAGCTGTCCAATTTTATTTAGCTTTCATTTATGTAAGTTTTAGTAATTTTGGTACCTCAGCTTTAGAATTTCAACTTATTCCAGTTAGTTGCTAAAGGAAATGTTTCTAATTTGTTTTACGTTAACGTTTTTCATCTAATATTTTATATATCATATATATATATATATATATATTTTTTTTTTTTTTTTTTTTTTTAATTCCACTTTATTTGAATTAACGGTAACACTTTACAATAACGTTAATTAGTTAACACAGGTTAACTACTTTAGTTAACATGAACTAAGAATGAACAATACTTTAGCATTTATTAATCGTAATGTTAACTTCTGCATAATGCATTATTAAAATCAAAATTTGTTTAACAGTAGTTAATGCACTGTGAATTAACATGAACTAACAATGAACAACTGTATTTTCATTAACTAACATTAACAAAGATGTGATTAAAAAGTGTTACTGAAATAACAAAAAATTTTAAAGTATCAGAGTCAATCAAGAAGGAGCCTGATGAGATACTTAAAGAGACAGTTCATCTAAAATTAAAATTACTCACCATTACGTTGCTCCAAACCTGCATGACTTGTGGAACACTAAATACTTTTTTGTCAGTACAATGAAACCAGAACAACCCCACTGGACCCTAACTGACTGTACAGACGGAAACATTTTTAAAAACATCATCTTTCTCCTTCACAGAAAAGCTCTGAAACAACATAAGGATAATAATACGATGACAGATTATTCATTTTAGATGAACTGTCCTTTTAAAACCTTAAGGTTTGCAGTTATATTTAGTCTAAGGAATATGTTTTTGACTGTTTGTGCTGGAGGCATGTCTGTTATTTCCTTCTATTTCTCACTAAGAATAATCAAGATGGCCTGTAGCAATATGCTGTACACTACTGTCATTCTTATTTTCTTCTACCGGCTTGTACAAGGTCTAGCTCTGAATGCTAAGAAGCCCACACATATTTGGCTTACCGTGTATTATTACACACCTTATTATCGGTTTCTCGCACCCTGGAATCCACAGGAGGTGCCTGATTTAAAGTCACTCAGCATGGGAAAGAGGAGAGAAATGCAGTCTTGATTTTCACACGTTGTGACAGTTAACCGTCTTCTGTTAACTGGCGCTAGCTTTGGCGTTCTGATTTGTCAGTTTAATTGGGCAGAAAATATCATCTCGTATAACATACACTATTCAAAATAGCACAACACTAGCAGCCGGCAAAGCTTGTTAAAGGTCCTGTAAGCAATTCAGATTTTTTTTTAAAGCTAGATATTACTGAAATGGCCGTCCTGAGAAATCACACCTGTCTCTCTAGCAGCACTATAGGCTCTGTAAATGGCAAATAACAATGTGAGTGTGGTCCACTGAGGTTAGCCAGTTAGAAAACTTTGAGATGGCTCTATGTAAACCACAACTAGTGCCATGAGTTTAGCAAAGGACTGTCAAACAATGGCTGATGGAGGAAGCATTTCAGATGTTTGTTTGGAAACAACGATTACCTCTGCAATTTCATTTAGTGCCACTAGAGGCGAAGAAAGTGCTTACACAGCTTTTAAATTTTCCAATTTCTAAAATAAAAAATAAAATAATAATTTGAAGATAAAGTAATATATCAATATAATTTGAATATAGATAGATAGATTAAAATTTTTATATATATATATATATATATATATATATATATATATAATTTTTTTAAATACATAAATGTTAAATAAAAAA
>JAHKKF010537058.1:0-40933 GCA_019740295.1 Labeo calbasu
AGAAGGATGATGAGACAAAAAAACAGGAATGGAGGAAGGAAGAAAGAACATGAAGATGGAAGAAATAAAGGAGGAAAGAAAGAATGAAGCACAGGAAGAGAAGAAAAATGAAGGTGTGAAGGAAAGACAGGAGGAATGGAATAGAAATGGAGACAAAGGACAGTATGAAGAAAGAACAAGGAAGGAAGGAAGAGGGAAGAATGAAGAAAGGAATAATGAGATAAGGATGGATCAAGGAACAAAGAAAGGGAAGATGGAAGGTAGATACGGCGGAAGAACAAAATAGGAAGAGGGAAAAGTGAAGGAAGAACTGATGGAAGAAAAAAGAAAGGAACAGAACGAGGGAAGGAAGAAAGAACGAACTAAGGAGGAAGAGATAGGACAAAATTAAGGCCAGGAAGAGGGAAAATGAAGAATGAGAATGAAGGCTAAAAGGAATAAGTAGGCAAAGAAAAATGAAGGAGGGATTATTTAAATTTAATGGTCCTCTATTGAATATTTTTGAGCTTCGAAGTCTCCACGCTCTTTTATTATGTGGAAAAGAGTGGCCAGAGTATTTCTCAAAATGAATAAGTTAAAAGGGTTTGGAAGAACGTTAAATCAATTCTTAATTTTATAACTGTCCCTTTAAAACCACTAAACTCTTTTCTGGACCATTGTTCATCTCTTGAAATGCCAAGCATATTAGCATGTTCCAGACTTGTCTGTAGAGTTCAGGAGTTAAGTTTCGTAAGTGTGTCATAATCAAAATAATTCCTTGTCTGCTGTTTTCAAGGCTGTTCTTTTGCAAATGTTCTGAAAAAAATGTTCAAACAGAACCAATGAGTCAGTTTGTGGAGTATTACGAAAATAGCTCATGCTGATTTCCCTCTCCGTAATTGGTGCAGCCCAAATGTAATTTCTCACTGGCCAGAAGCTTAGAAGCCCAGACGCCTTTTACTGTAACAAGATAAGAAATATTGAGAAACAAACTGTAGTTTATCAAGATCACATTAGTCCAAGAGTTACCGGATTTTGCTGCACTGCTAGGACTTCCTCATTGTTCTTTTGACCCTCAGAGACTTAAAATAGTGAGCTAGATCACGGTCACATCACGATGACTGGCAGCACATTAAATTACTCCGGCGAGGGCCGGGGATCTGATGTAATAGATCTGTCCATATGGACCACGCTTACCAGTGGCAGTAACTGTCCTCAGTAATTAAGAGGGAGTGTTTCACACAAATAAAATGAGAAGGACACCTCTCAATCAAAGATACTGACAACGTCTACACTGGTAATGAAATCTGCAGATGTGCATTAGAGACTGTAAATGTGTTTTTGCCTAAAAACAGGACATTTTCAGACCAAGTATGCTACCAACGTGCTACCAAAAAGTCTGCAGTTGATCAAAATAAAAAAAGTAAAAACAGTAATATTATAAAATATTTTTATTAACACTTTTCTGTTTTAAAATGGATGTAAGCTGAATTTTCAGCATCATCATCAAGTCTTCAGTGTCACATCATCCTTCAGGAATCATTCTAATTTTCTGATTTGCTGTTCAAGAAACACAAAAACACATTATAAATGAAGACATTATAAACGTCACATTTGTATCAACTGAATGCAGAAGTTTCTGTATGTTAATTTTTGATAAATTATTATTATTTTTTTTTTAATTTTAAATAATTAAAAAAATAATTTACAAAATGTTATTTTGTAGCAATTGAATTAAATATAAATATTTGGCTTTTATACTTATTTAAAATTGCAAATATTTATCTTTAATCACTGGGGGGGGCACCATGACTTTGTTCCAAGGTTTTTTGGTGAATTTAAAGTTTAAAAGGATTGTGGTTAAGGTTTTTATGTAATATTGGTTGTGTGTGTGTGTGTGTGTGTGTGTGCATCCAAAATAATAAATAATAAAAGTTTTTGTTTGCATAATATATCTGTGCAAACAAATATATATATATATATATATATATATATATATATACACACATGCATGGATATATTTAAGAAAAATATATTTGTGTATAATATAATATATGAATAACTAATATGTTCATTATTTATTCCTCCATTATTACATTATTATATCAATAAAAATATATACATGGCAATACATGCAAATATTTTCAAAATATTTACTGTATGTGTGTATTTATATATACTTAATAAATATACACAGTACACACACACATATTATGTAAACAAAAACTTTTATTTTGGATGTGATTAATCACGATTAATCATTGCACAGCGCTAGAAAATCATTTGATCATTTACTAACCCTCTAGTTGTTCCAACCCTGTATGAGTTTCTGGTAACACTTTAGAATAGGGAACACTTATACACTATTAACTACGACTTTTCCCTTAATAAATTCCTAATTTGCTGCTTATTAATAGTTAGTAGGGTATTTGTTAAGTTTAGGTATTGGGTAGGATTAGTGATTTAGAATAAGGTCATGTAGAATAAGGCATTAATATGTGCTTAGATTAGTAGTAATAAATGGCTTATATTCTAGTAATATGCATGCTAATAAGTAACTAGTTAAGAAACCGAAAGTGTTACCGAGTTTCTTTCTTCTGTTGAACACAACATGTGGTTGACCGAATAGTTGCTGGTCCCTATTGCCTTCCATAGTATGGAAAAAAAAAACTACTGTGGAAGCCAGTGGGGACCAGAAAATGATTATCCTTTAATTTAAGCGATAGTTCCCCCCAAAATAAAAATTCTGTTATTAATTGCTCACCCTCATGTTCTTCCAAAGCCGTAAGAGCTTTGTTCATCTTTGAAACACATCTTTGAAAGCTACGAGAATACTTTTTGTGTCAGAAAAACAAAATAATGACTTTATTCAAGTACTTCTTCTCTTCCGTGTCAGTCTTTGATGTGTGTTCACAACAGCGCCACAAAGCGTTATGGTACTCTCCTGAATGTGCAGCGAAGTTTTCTTTTTCTGCAAGAAGTATTCTTGTAACTTCAAAAAATTAAGGTTATTTTAACAGTGTCTTTAACAATATCTTAATTTGTGTTCCAAAGTTGAACGAAGGTCTCATGGGTTTGGAACAACATGAGGGTGACTAATTAATGACAGAATTTTCCTTTTTGGGTGAACTTTCCCTTTAAAGACGCTGATTAAAAATACAATTTATTAAATATATCAGTATTAATATAAAATTGTTAATATAGGAAATAACACAAACCATCCCTCAACTTTTGAATGGTAGTGTTTGTATATATATAATGTTTTTTGCTGTATTGTTACATTAGTATATTTTGGATAGTTCATCCAAAAATGAAAGCTTTCAGTGATTTATTCATCCTCATGGCATTCCAAACTCATATGACTGACTTTCTTGTAGCACAAAAAGAGATTTTTTTTTTTTATAAATGGACTGGCTGCTGATTTCAATATAATGAAGGTCAGTAGGGATCCATCTTGAAAATGACTGAAAAGTCATATTCACATCTTCACGTCGGAAGTCATATTATGTAATATGATGGTCTAATTGTGTGAGACTCAAAAATTTTTGCCTTTTGTCATCGACATCTATTAAAAAATGACAGTTTTAGATGTAAAACGTCACATTTGATTTCTATGATTTGTCCAAACATCATCAGCTAGTGGAAAGACTAAGTGTGTAAGTATACAGACTTCTTTTCTGGTGCTTTTTTTGGAATGTCTGAACTTGACAGCCCCAGTCCTCATTTACTTTCATTATAAGGAAAAGGCCTGAGCCAGGATATTATTCAATATTTCATTTCCATAGACTTTGGAACGACACAGGGTGAGGAGATAATGACAGATGTTCGCTTTGGGTGAGCTATTCGTTTAACGAGATGCACCTTTCGTTATAACATGCAGGCTTTACATTGTTTTTTTTTTCCCTGTTAAAAACAAATTATTTAAATCTCATCATTGACACTGGACTGCACACGGCAGACACTCTGGCCGAGCGCTAAGCATTAATGCTCCTGGAACGCTGGGGTAATTACAGTAATAAGACCAGATGCCCAGAGGAAGTTTACTGCATGAGGAAGTGAAATAAATGGCACTGCAGCAAAGAAGGCCTCACTCAGTGGCAAACTAGCTTAGATTGCATGACTATCGACCCATCCGGAGGAACATAATCTGTATTGATGAGCTGCTAAAGAATCACAGATGCACGATTCAGCAAACGCTCAATCCGTTTCACGTGTCCATCTATTACCTTTAGTTTATTTACTGAATGGAGTAAGCTTGTGTGACCATGAGGGAGCGTTTTATTGGGTCGACTCGCTGCTGTTGTGGTCAAGAAAAAAGAAAGGCAAAGTTTTTACACCCCTCGTATATTTACAGGAGTTTACCTGTTTATATTGCAAATTGTAGTTTCAAAATTAAACCTCAAAGGTAGCCTTATTGGATTTTGTCAAAATGTTATTTGCTGCCTCAATTGCAGATTGACTTCTGAAGTGTGTAGATGAGAAATTATGCGGGAGAAGGGGACATTTGCAGGGAAATGCAGAAAATTACCAGAGCCGTTGCTTTTAGAAATGCCACACGCAAATTACAGGTTTTAAGTGCTGTGGGTTGCATTGAAAAGGCTTGTCACACACGTATAACGTTATTGCACGCAGGAATGCACACAGGCGCTTTGAAAAGAGCTATGATCAATAATATAAAAGAATAATTACATATGACTTTTTTTTGTTTGTAACTTGAATGCATTTTAGGCTAATCAAATTTTTTTAACAACTATACATCAATGTAAAACCTTGTGGAATAGATGAACAATCATTATTTACTCACCCATATGGATTTCTTTGTCCAGTGGAACGTTGTTTATTTATGTTCAATCAATTTTTTTTTTTTTTCAGTGATTCGGTTTTATTGTAGTACCATGATTTATTAAGTGCTGTTATATGTAACTTCTTAATACTTTGAATTAACTCTTTTCTTAGAATTTTTTTTTTTTTTGCTAATTTTGTTAGCTGCTTTCGTCATTAGTATTTGTTTTTTAAAATATTTATATTAGCTTTATTGTATACATTTTTGTTATATGTCAAATTAAATGTTAAAATTTTTTCATCTATTATCTAGATAGATAGATAGATAGATAGATAGATAGATAGATAGATTTTTTTTAATGTTCTTTTTTTTAATAGAAGTTTCTTATGCGCATCAAGGTTGCATTACCTTGATCAAAAATACAGAAAAAAATAATATTGTGAAAAATTATTAGTTTAAAATAATTTTAATATATTTTAAAATATAATTTATTCCTGTGAAGCAAACTTGAATGTTCATCAGCCATTACTCCAGTCTTCAGTGTCATTCTAATATGCTGATTTATTACTTTTATTATCAATGTTGGAAACACTTCATATTTTTTTGGAACCTGTGATTCTTTTTTCAGTATTCCTTGATGTATAAGAAGTCAAAAAGAACAGCATTTATTCAAAATAGAAATCTTTTCTAACAGTGTAAGTCTTTGCTATCACTTTTTATCAGTTGAACACATCCTTGGTGAATAAAACTATTAACTTACTTCAAAAAAAAAAAAAAAAAAAAATTACTGACCCCAAACTTTGAAAATTGTTTATTATTTGTACAGAAGATTTCTATTTTTAGCTTTTTTTTATTAAAGAATCCTGAAAAAGCATTAGAAGTTCCGCTGTAGTCAAAATTTGTGTCCCTTAAAACTGATTTTTGATCATTAAATGACATATTTAAATGTTTTTTTCTAGTGAAAATAATTTTCTCATGCCTTAAAACAGCTTGAATGTAACTCTACCTTACTTGCCTCATTTACTATACGCGGAGCTATGAATATGCAAATTAGCCCCGCCCCCACGCAGTCACACCAGCTAGAGCCCCCTGATCCACTAACTGATCTATAATAAACGCAATATAATGGCAAAACATGGATAATGATTGATAAAACTATGTTTTTACTAGCGGACAACTACAGTAGACACTGTAACGTTTGTTAAAGTTACTTACTAGATGATGTTGTGCCCTCAAAATGCCTTGAAGGCTCAAATGCAGCCTAGTTTGTGATTCCAGTTCGTGCCCACGAGCATATGCGAAGTGCAGAGGGCAATGTTTTGATATATTTATGGTAGGAAATTGCCAAAATATCTTCATGGAACATGATCTTTACTTAATATCCATAATGCCATAAAAGAAAATCAATAATTTTGACCCATACAGTGTATTTTTGGCAAATGCTACAAATATACCCACGCTACTCAAAAGGTTTTGTGGTCCAGAGTCACATATATGTATTTTCACTGAAATCCAGAAATCAACCCGAGATCTCATGATTTAAAGGCATATATCATAATATTGCACAAGTAAAATGTGCAATACCTCCCTTTCCTCTTTTCTTTTTCAGGAGCACATCTGAAATAATTTACGAGTAGCTGCTCTTTATTTCATTGCGGTTTGTCTCTGAGCTCTCTCATTAAGGCGAGGGCACAGTGCTTTGCACTAACAGAGGATTAGGTTAAATCGTAACAGGACGGCAAGGCTTCAAGATTGTTTTTATTTCAAGGCTGCGCAAATAACTTACGATTGTAGAAATACTTGTGGGAAGCAGCTTTGCTGATTGAGGGGCATCTCAAACAAGTTTCTTTCCAAACTTATCTTTCTTTGCCGCCGTTACACATAGTATTATCTCACTTGCAGTGATGTAATGAAGGAGAAGCCTCTGTTTCCTCTCCAGTTGTGTTTGTTCCCGAGTTATACGTGATTGTCCGTGGCAGGGGGCCTATTTTTAGTGCGGACACTGACAGGGCTCCTCTTCATGTTCTTGTATAATATAATGACTTGTTTTTTTCCTCAGTTTTCCTTTTGTTATTACTGTTCCCATGAACAAAACCTGACCAATTATACATGAGTACATTACCTACTTGAGATGGCTAAACGTAGACACCTTCAACCGTTATACAATCCGTAGCCTTTAACACCTTAGTGAATGTCAGAAGGGATAATTCTACTGCGGTAGATGCGAAACATTAAAACGTGACGCATTGTTACCTTGTAGCTTTTTAAGCTCAATGCAGTTTTTATGAGGCGCGCTGGCTTACAAAACCAGATAAGTCACGAGCAGCCTCGTCTAGAAAAATTTAGCTTTTGCTTAGTAGCAGAAACCCAGTTCACTTGTGCATGCAAGCTCCTTTGTCAATGCTTTTAGTTGTCAGAACATATGGTGTGTATCAGGACAAATGTGTGTGTGTGTCTGACCTTTCTTATTTTTTTCCTCTTCCAGCCAAGCAGAAGCTGGAGGACCGGTTAGCAGCCGCAGCGAGAGAGAAACTGGCCCAGGCCTCCAAAGAGTCCAAAGAGAGGCAGCTTCAGGCTGAGCGCAAGAGAAAAGCCGCCCTCTTCCTGCAGACTCTGCGAGGGCCAGAGGCTGAGGTCAAGCGTACTGAGGAAACCGCTGCTGCGCCTGAGGTTTGTTTTGCTTTGTCCATCCACCACATATACCTAAGCTTCCTCTGAATTCTTAGACTAGTATGAACTGAATTTGAAATGCGTTTAGATGTGTATTATCTGCTTTATCCACCATATTGACATTGAACTTTGACCTTTAAAATTGCAATTTAACCACAAATAACAATTTCTTGCTACCACAGTGCTTACGCTTGCAAAGAGCCGCCTACTCTTCGTTTTCGCTTTCATTGCATTGCTTGACATGCTCGCCCTGACAAAAAATTCACTTCAGAATCATGCACCGTGCCGTCACGGGTGTAGATTTTAGTGTTTTTATTTCATCTGTCAGCATCGTGTCAGGATTCCTGCTCGATAACGCTGTTCTGGTTAACTTGTGGTTTGTTTAGTCAACTCCCGAGTGAAGAAAAGCAACATAGTTCATCGACCCATCAAGAATCTTGGGGAAATGCTAATTACAGCAAAATGATTCCTGACAAGTGTTTTTTCAGCAATCCCTGGGGTCAAATGTGACTTTGTGTGCTGACACAACAGATGAGATGAAATGCAAAGGTATAGATGCTGTTGATTCTATCCCAGTTGTGTTTTTATGGACTTGCAAGAGGAGTTGTTCCTAATTAGTTGTGCTGACAAAGCTGGTGTCTCCCAGGAAAAATGTATGTTTGTGTTTGTGAGTTTATTGGGATTTGTTTGTCTTGTGTCAGTGTTTATATCCATTGAAGCAGCGCTGATGATTTCTAAATCCATCAAAGCTTGACTGAAAATGGTAAAAAATCTTCTATACTTCACTAATTGCTATTGAAATGTTTGGAACCAGTAAGTTTTATTTTTAATGAAATAATTAATAAATAAAACAAAAAATAAATTATTTGTTTTATTCAGCAAGGATGCATTAATCAAAGTGACAGTTAAAAACATTAATGTTACAAAAATCTCTTTCCATTACTGTTATTTTGAGCGCTCTATTTATCAACAAATTCTAAAATAAATGTATCACGGTTTCCACAAAAAAATACATATATACAAATATAATAGTTAACAATTTTACAATATTTTTACTGGGTTTTTGATCCAATTAATTGGAGCCTTGATGTGCATAAGAGACAACTTACAAAAAAAAAAAAAAAAAAAAAAAAATCTTACAGACCCCAAACTTTTAAAATGACCCAAAATTGGAAATTGTAATCATTTTCTCAACTAGTATAAGTTCCTATTTTCTGTGTAACACTAAGATATTTTGAAGAATGTTACAGCTCCAAAAGCATCATAACAGCACCATAAAACATGATTTTCAGTGACAAATGTAGAGCCCTATGGAATCTGATTTATTTCTTTTCCCAAATTCCACTTTTTTTTCTGTTTTAATTTTTTCCAAGACTAAATGGTTAAATTAAATTTTATTAAGCAAAATGCTTGTCTAATTTAACTGGAATTTATTAATTTAACAAAAAAAAAAAAAAAACTTTGAACAGAAATGACATTTTTTTAAGGCCATATGAAGTACATTTTATTTTTACTCAAAAATTACTTTTATTTTTAACAAATGTCCATTTAATTTTCTGGATTCCAATTGGATGGTTTCATTAAATGTTTATAATCAAAAGCATCTCTAAAATTATTTTATAAAAACTTTTTTATGGTACTGTGTTGTGTATTTATATTTTTCTGGTAAAGAAGTTCTGAAGTTTTTTTTTTTTTTTTTTTGCTAAATATTCTTTAAAAAAATAATGTTTTAATAATAATTTTATTCATTTTATTATATTAGTAGTAGTATCATTACATTAAGTAATATATTTCTGTCACAATTTCTTCAAGTTAAACTCAACTTTTATGTTGACAGGTTGTTATAAAGACTTTTAAATTCTTGGTTTATATGATATAACGATAGTTTTTCTTAAAAGAAACTGTAAAATGTTCATGAAGTGACTCTCGGAGCAGTTCTAGAGATTTTGTATATGTTCATGTACTCATATGAGGTTACAGAGGCAATCTTTATTCAATCTAAATTTGGCAATTTTCGTGACATTTCGCTTTATACAGTAAATTCCATTTTTATGACTGGATTCCACGATTCCGTCAGCGTTTTCCACAATGCGGAAATCATAGGGCACTACAAATGGCTTCTTAAAGTCACACAAGTTGTATGGACCACCGTTAAGGTATTTTTTTGGATCTTAATAGCAACCCAGCCACTATTTATACTATAAGCAGCATAAACATTTTTTAAAAAAATATCTCCTTTTTATGTTCCACAGAAGACAGTCATATGAGTTTGTAGACACCCATTCCTTTAAGGACATAGAGTTAATTGGGTTTTAAAGGATTTCTGTCTTTCTCTATGGCTAAATAGTGCGTATGGTGTCTGCTTAGAGTGGTTTCTCAGCAGGTGTTTTTGAGATCGTAACCATGATCTTCCTCCAACTTTTGCTATAATGGCCAGCGCTGCCTGTGCGCTGCTCATATTTCCCCTGATCTTCTCCACAGGCTGCAAACACAGTTTCTCCTCCAGAAAGTTTGCTTCATGGTGTCCACAGAGGGAGAACGAGAAATTCAGAAGCGTGAGAGTGAGAGACGCCATTAGGAAAAGCGAGGGAGAGTAAGAGTAGGAGAGTGGTGAAGACTAATCTCGCCGTTTGTCTCCACAGGCGTGCGGTTCAGCTCCACATTAATGAGGCCAATGAAGCGTGAAATCAGAAGAAGCAGCTGGTGGATGCAGGACTGCTTCCTCTGGGCTTTTACCTGAGACTCTCGCTCACATATACACAACACTACTCGTACATTCCCAACCAGCTAATCCATTATGAATGTCCCTTCTGCTTCTTATTCTTGGACACCCAATTACTTCAGCGGGACGCCTTATTTAGTTTCCAACTTATTACTTTACTTTACCCAAGGCCTGATTTCAGATGCATCTCCCAATAGCTTACGGCAGTTCTGTCGTTCACCCTTAGGAAAGAAACAAAGATAGAGCGCTAAAACTTTCGCTTGCATCTAAATCGTTTTTGTCCTAACTAGCTCTGTCCACAACGTCTAACAGGATATTTTAAAATTATTCAGATAGGCAAAAAAATATATGTATATTTTTAAATCTATGTAGGTTTTTGCAGTCTAATCGGGAAATAAAATTTATAATGTCATTTTTATTTTGTAAAAATTTTAATTCTGATTAAAATCAGGCTTTTGTTGAGTTATCTTAGTCTGAATCTTTTTTTTTTTCAACATTTGCTTTTTTTTTTAGTAAATCTGCCCCAACGTATTTGTTGATCCCTTGGCTTTTATTTCCGGTAGCCCAGCTTGTTGTGAAATCTCATCCAAGTATTCCAAACTACTGCTCTTCACAGCCTTACATTAAACATAATTATCTTACGATTGGCTGTGATTGTTTCTCCCATTGAGTGTGAATAGATAAATTGTCTGTTGCTGGAAACTTTGCACCGCTCTTGTTTCGGACTTGGTGTAATGTTGTTCCTGACTAAATGCTTGAAGTCCAAGAGCCGTGTTTATTTTATTGTTCCTCTCCTAAAAACCTGATTTATGTTTATGCATGCTTATTTGCCACCCTGTAAATATGGATGCGTCCTGCCTTTATCTGCTGACTGGACTCTGTTGAACCCACTTTATGGCTCCAAGGATTTTTGCTGCGTCTTCAATGCAAATCGGTGCGATCAGTCATCGCTCATGACTGCTGTATCATCCTTTACGTTGCCGCGCCATTATCTTTTGCCCATCTTTTTCCGGTGACTCAGTAGTGGTAATGATTTCAGTCAATTTAAGTTTAATGCCAGCTGTGATGGAGCCGATTGCCAGCATTGATCTTAGCTTCTTTTGGCTTTTTTTTTTTTAGAAGTAGTGATGAACCAAAATGAGAAGTTGGAACAGGAAATTCTGTGCACACTTGGGTGAAAATTGAAAATGCTTGTTTTAAAGGATTAGTTCATTTCCAGAATAAAAAAAAAAAAACCTGATAATTTACTAACCCCTATGTCTTCCAAAATATCCATGTCTTTCTTTCTTCAGTCGAAAAGAAATTAAGGTTTTTGAGGACAACATTCCAGGACTTTTCTCCACATAGTGGACTTCAGTGGTGGCCAACAAGTTGAAGGTCCAAATTGCAGTTTCAGTTTTCAAGTTTAAGCTTCAAAGTACTCTACAATTGTCTTGTATAGTGAAACAATTGGTCGTTTTCTAAAAAACAAATTAAAATCTATATTCTTTTTAACCACAAATGCTCATCTCGCACTAGCTCTCCAATACGCATGCATTCACACATTTAGAAAATGACCAATCGTTTCGCTAGATAAGACCCTTATTCCTCAACTAGGATCATGCAGAGAGCTCTTTAAAGCTGTGTTGAAACAGCAATTTGGACCTTTAACTTGTTGGTCCCCACTGACGTCCACTATTATGTTAATTTCTTTTCGACTGAAGAAAGAAAGACATGAACATCTTAGATGACATAAGGGTGAGTAAATTATCAGGAAATGTTTATTCTGGAAGTGAACTAATCCTTTAAGTTAGCCTTTGTTTGGAAAAATCTATACACACTCTATTTTAATGTAATGTTTTTTAAGTATTTACTGGTGTCTTAACAATTGGATTAAATTCATTGTATATAATCAATATACAATGCTTACCATGCTTGGTGATTCGAAAAAAAATTTCACATAATTTGCGTTATTACAATACCTTTCTCCCCAGCCAGGCACAAATGGCTCGATTAGTTCTGGGTTTGATGAAGGCCCGCCTTCTGAAACACAAAATGTGTTGTGATTGGTTAGCTGTCCCAGTGCGCTGTGATTGGCGAACAGCTTAGATGGTGTTTCAGTACTGCCACGCTCCTTACCAAAGCAGCAAGTTCCATCTGCTCTGTTATAGTTAAGGATATATTAAGGTATAGTTGATGCTACAGTAGTGTTGCTTCCTGTCGTACTTAGTTTCATTGCCCAAAACCAGCTCCAGCACAGGGCTAAAAGCAGCCTAATGTTTTTAATATGACTTAATTTGTAATTAACATTACAACAATTGTATAAAAACATTGTAAGTTACTAATTATAATGCTTACATTTCCTTAATTATTCAAAAATTAGCTACAGAAAATAACATTTTCAAAAAATATCACTGATTAGCTTAACCTAGTCTAGTGGAAGTTTATGCATTTTAAAAAACACTCGTGTTATAAGTGAAGCTATCTACACTGTATGATGAATAAATCTCTTACCACACACTGCACATGTCTGCGGCGCGTTACAGCTCTGACACGGCCACCAGAGCAGATCGCAGCCACTCTAGTCAGTGCGATCAAAATGTGATGACATAATCACGTTCACTAGCCTCTTGAATATCCAAATGAGAAAAACATGATATGGAAAAAAAAAGGAGAATCTCAGCTTTGCGGTGCCTTTTAAAGCATTCAGATTGGATTAGTGGTTCAAAAGTTCTTACAAATATTTTAGAACAGTACTTATTTTTAGCCGCGGCTCTCGGTCTTTGAGGGTTAGAGTGTCCTAGAAACGGTTCTTGGTGCTGCATCGCTAAAGTTAGGTTAATCCCCCACCTCGTCCCTACCCACCCCCCAACCATTCAAATTTCCGTAGGCAGGATTTATTTTAATGATATTCTAATGGTCTGCGTTGTGACATCACAAGACCCGGAAAACAACGCTGTAGTCCAGATTTGTAGATTTGTAACTTTGTAGATCTTTTTTATGCCCAAACATACATACCACACACTGACTAAAATTTAAAAAGTGAAAAAGCATAATAAAAAAAAAACATTTTTAAATATGTCGAGATTATCAAGATTATGTGAACTGGAACCAGTGCAGTGTTAATTTTGCCAGGCATTTTTGATTTTGTCTTAGTCTTTATCTTGAGACGAAAATGCTTAATAGTCTTAGTCACATTTTAGTCATTTGAGTCTTTCATAGTTTTAGTCTAGTTTTAGTCGATGAAAGTCATTGCATTTTTGTCAACTTTTATTCATTACTTGTAGTCAAACTGCAGTTACCAGCATTTATTTTGGTATGTATTTTATAGTGTTCAAACAAAAATAGTCATGAATTATTCTCTAAATAGACCAAATCAATTAAGCTTATGAGAAATTTTGAATCAAGGATTGAATTTGGAAGAACTGGAATAAATGATGACAATTTTCATTTTTGGGTAGAGATAGAAATTAAACTCATTTTTTCAGATACAGTAGGTTTATTTAACATGTATACATTTATTTAACATTTTTTGTTGATAGGTATTTAATTAAGAATTCTGTCCCTTTAAGACGGAAGGCATGCAGGCATAATACTGACAGGGACACACATTCAGTTTTCACCCACCTGTTTACGTTCACTTAAGCCATAACCGACTGTATTTACATAAGCTACTCAACACGATAGACATTTGGACTACTGTGTGTGTATTTGAGCACTGAGAACTGATCGCGCGCTGTCTGAAAACTGAAGAAGTGGAGTGTGCGTGAGAGAGAGCGCTTCTGCTGTGTGTCTATCGGTGCGATTCCCCCTATCCCGCCTCCGCCTTTGCTAAGTTAATCGACAACATAAAGTGACTACCGGGAAAATGGGACGCCTGGTGACCCTATCGCTAACCCTTCAGGTACTTAGGCCATTGTTTCAGATTGCTAGTTCACTTTTTGGTAGCCTATCCGTCCACTGCGGCTGTCATACTGACACTAGATAGGCAAACGCCCCTTATGATCCAGTGACGCACATTTTGAAAGACAAGACAGTTAACTCAGGCTAGGATGTATTTGAATGTCCGGTAGTTCTCAAATAACATTGTAGTCTCGCATCGTCTTTTTAACGCAGACGCGGCATAAATTTCGTCATAGTTTTAATCATCAGATATTAGTTTTAGCTCGTCAGCGTCTCGTCTTAGTCACAGAAAAAATGTTTGTTAACGAATATTCTTCATCGTCATCTTCGCTGACAAAATTAACACTGAACCAGTGTAATAATTATACTGCTTCTTAAAAACTGATTAGTTCAGGCATTCCACCAACTAGTCGATTTTAAAAATAGGTATGTGCTGTAAGGCGTAAGTTCTGTACACCCCTAATTCCTTTCTAGGTCTTTCCGCAGGTGAGAAAACAGCACAGCTGAGAGACGCATTCAGAATGCACAGAGCTCCCATTGTGTTTGCAGCTCCCACCATCCAGATATACAGCCTTTGGCGATTTACTGATTACTATGGCAACAAAAATCAAATCTAGCCAATTCAGCATGCATCAGGTCATGTTCCCTAGCTTTTACCAAACCAAGGACGTGCTACAGTGTCTATAGATTCATTTAATAACCGCAAATAGCTGCGTTTTACAGAGAACTCTGCAGAGGCCAGGGTGGTCGTACATTTTCGCCGTGTTGAACCAACAGCAGCTCATTCCATCACAGCCGGCCGTGACTGCAGTCCTGTTTGTTCAATGAGAGTTTTCTGTTTCTTCTGGAGATAGCATAGAGTGCTTCTGGCAGAGTTTGTATTTGTAGTATTTCATCTCTTGTTTGCTGGAGAACATGATTGTTCCACAAGATCATAGAAAAACGTGAGAGAACATAAAACAGCCTTGATCTGCACTGCTGTCGCAGGGCTTAGAAAGATAGATTTGGTGTGACAGACAGGAACGCTTTAAAGTGGAAATAAGATCCTGCTAATTGTTTGATGTTTAGCTACAACCTTTGTCACAGTAAATGCTGTTTGGCAGGCCTCTCTCAGAAAAAGCCAAGTTTAAAATGGGGAATGTGGACAGTCATCTGTGCAGCCAGGTGGCACTTTGCAGCAAAGCCCGGCAAACTCTTTCTCTGCTTCTATCAGCAACTTCTTCCACATTGCCTCAATGGTTTTTAGCTCTTTTGTTTGAATTATTCAGATAATGGTTTTATTTATTTCATGTTTTACTTTGGTATTATTTATTGAGCATTTATTTTATTGTTTTTGTTTATCCTATCCAGTTTATTCAAGTTTCTTATTTTATTTTTTTATTTAATTTTTCTTTGGCTTTTTTCCTCATTATTAATGTATAGTGAAATACCAGCTTGAATGGAGAAGAAACATTTAATAATTTACATCAGTAAGTAGGTATGTGTAATATTTGGAAATGGAAAATATTGAGTATTTAAAAGCAAAGAAGCTACATAATAGTAAATAGATTGTTTACTATTATTCTAATACGTTATACATCTCGCATACACTTCTACGTCATCAGTTTCTGTGCTCCCATTGTCTCTTGAATTAAAAAATAAATAATTTAATAAACTACATCATAAAGCAAGCAAGTATAACATAATGGAAATTAAAATTGATTGATTAAAAACAAATTACCTGAATTTAATTATTAGGCAAAGAACATCTGCCAAAGCGCAGTTTATGTAACTGTTTCTCAGCCTGTTCGGAGCTTTAGCAGGATTTACTGAAAATATGTGAATATCTGAATCGATAAAAGCTGATACAGGGATACATTTGTCCAGTTTCAGCATTTTCTGCAATAGATTTCAATCATTAAGAGCAGCAAATTTGAGAACGAAGCAGCCAAAGAATCATTTATTGAATATGGGAGAGCGAGAGCAGGACGTTTAAACATGCATTTCCTTCGTGAGCTCATGTGTCTTTTTTCTTTGCTGTGACCACCATAATGTTGTGATGGAAGTCAATATTTATTCATGTTTGTTCATGATCATTGTGTTATTTTGTTCACGGCTTCAGACACGCTGTGATTTGAAACACCGTTTTCTCCTGATGGCATTGGTTTTGTCAAATAGTCTACTGTGTTTTTTGCATCTGGTTGAGTGAAGTGATAGATAATGTTTTAGCTTTCATACAGCTGAATTGAAATGATGGACCACTTTTTGAAAATGAGAGCTAGGATTCAATATTCAGGAACACTGTTGCTGTTTATTCTTTTGCCATTTTGTCTTAGTCCCTGTACACTATTTTTGTTAGCCACAGAATTCAGACATAAAATGTTGTCTAGCAAAACATGACGAAAAATAATGTGATATAGCATTTAATATATTATCTTAAATCAGGGATCTCAAATTGCTGTTAATATTTTATCCTTAAATAGCCTACAGTTTTAATTTTCTCTTTCTGCAGTTTGCTTGTGGCCTTTGTAGCTATACCAAAATTTTGACTTCGATATGATACCCGACTAAAATATCACGATACTACTACTGAACCAATACTACTAAAGTAATTGAATCATAGTTATTTTGTCTATTAAAACAAAACATTTCATCTCCCTTTAAAAAAAAGGTAGGGATCTTTGCCATATTGGTTAAATTTATATCATGACTATATATATCTTAAATTTATATCATGACTGTCATTTTTTGTTATTTTATCTTTGTTATTTATAAGAACCTAGATGCAAGTAACAAACTAAAGGACAGCTACAATAAAACAAAGACACAAATGAAATAAAGAAGGCCCTGTGAAATCTGTTTTATTTTTTCCTAAATTCATTTCAAAACTTCTAGACTCTATTTTAATGGTTACATAAAATAACATATTTATCAAAAAGCATGTCTAATTAACTGAAATCATGAAACTTGCAGAATTTAACAGCAATGTATTAAAAGTTTAACAAAAATTATGTTTTTAAGGCCCTATGAAATACATTTTCTCGTTCAGTTTTGTTTGTGAAACTCTGTTTTCCATAAATTTTCTGGATTCTATTTTAATCATTTCATTACATTTTAATAATCAGAAACATGTCTAATAAATTTATAAACGATAATTAGATTTGATCCAGAATTAATTTATTATAGGCTATTTATTTATTTATTTATTAAATTGTTTTTTTTTTTTCAGAAATACTGTGTTTTCTGGTAATTTTCTGGTAAATAAATTCTGGTAAATGTTCCTTAAACATTGTTTAAATAATATTTTTATTATCAGTAATAGTACTGTCTTTACATTAAGTAATATATTAATATATTTCAGACTCTCAAGTTAAAGCAGACTTTTATTTTGACGAGTTGGTGTGAAGACCTTTAGGGTCTTCATTATATGAGTTTTCTGCAAAAGAAATGGTAAAATGCTCATGAAGTTACTCTCAGAGCAGTTCTAGACATTATATTCATGTACTCATATTGAGGCGGCAGAGGCTGAAAACACTGTAACGTCACACGTATGTGTGTAGTAAACAAAACTGCGCGTCTGCGCCATTGACCAACACAGACTAACCCACGCTGAAATACGGCTCTTTTTAAAATGCATTGTTAAAGTACCAGTGCTAGTAAAATGCGGAATCGCACCGTTTTTAAAAGCAGGGTATCGCAATACTTTTTAAGTACCGGTATATCGTGCAACACTAATATACAGTATGTTTCCACAGGCCTAAAAAAATAAATGTAACCTAGTCTATATATTCTAGTCTAACAACAACAAAACAAGCCTATGTGCTTGAAACTGTCAGAAAAAGTTTGGCTATGTTTGTGTACTGACAGTTGCTGTGTCTGCAATCTCTCTCTTGTTTGCTTGTTTACAATTCACTATATCGTGGATTCCATGTAGTAGCTGATATGCAAAGAAAAATGTACTCAAAGGAATGCAATTGTTAGTCCACTAAACGTTTTTTGGTAACATGCAGTTGAGTTTGACTCTTCAAGCACTGCCGTCATGAAAGAATTATGATATTAACTTAAGCAATTCTGTGTTTAAGATCTAAAATGAGACTAAAGACAGAACCCGTGAGTCAGCTTGCATTTTTAGAAAGAACATGGCAGACCTCGGAAGACATGGGAAAAGTAGACAAAGAGAGCTCCTTTGTCAGTGTCTGCATTCTTCAACGCTGCTATTTGCAGTATTATAGAAATGCATTTTATGTGCAACAAGAAAAGCTGGTTTTTCCTGCATTCCTTGTGAGAATGTGTAGCCGGAGGGTTGGAAAATTGAAACACAGTGAGCTTGTCATGCATCTCAAAAAGAATCATTTTATTTTATTATTTTATTTTATTTTATTTTATTTTTTTTTTTTTTTGAAAGCAAGTATATTACATAATGGAAATAAAAATCAATTCATTAAAAATAAGTTCGCCGAGTTGAAATAATTGGACAAAGAACATCTGCCAAAGTGCAGTTTATATGCGACTGTTTCTCAGTCTATTCAAAGCTTTGGCAGGATTATTATTTTTTTTTTTTTTTTAGTATTAATGGTATTTTTATAATCCTGTTGCAACAGTTTCTGTATAGTGTAGTCCAAAACCAGTCTATTTGTCTTTCCCTTCAGACAAGAACAAAATACTCCAAATTAGCACTTTGGAAAAACTGCTAAATCAGTGCAGTGTTTTCTGTGCTTCATTGCCATTGGATGTTCTGCCAATAGCAGTACAGCTTTGGTAGGGCCGGCTTGCCAGCATATGGTTTGGAGTAAGTGTCCTCTGACCACTGTTCCGGTGTCAAGCATTGGCATGTTTACGGCAAAACAAAGCGGCCGATCGAGCACGCCTCAAAACTGTATTGGATTTGTGCTTATGGATCTGTCTGTCACTGTGAGACGTATCAGGACAGCTTATCCTGTAGTCACTTTCTGTAGTGTCCGTGTGCATCCTCACGCCTCTGTGCTCTTTTCCTTTAAACAAATACATTGCTCCGCAGTCTAATCCCCCACTTAACACTCACAGCCAAACGCTAGCTTAGCATTGATCGATGGGCTCCGACAGATTACGGTTTTAAAGAACGCTGTTCTGACTAGACTGACTCTAACCTTCATCACAGCTCTCAGGATTTCATCGGAAGTACGTCTAAACGGGCTGTTGGCAATGTAGCTGATTGGATTAATTGAAAATCTAGTTTATAATAGCTGTGATTACGGTTGGACCCTTGGCTTAGTGATTCGCTCGTTGTGGTTTTTCTGAAATGATTTGTTTTTTTTTCAAATAAAAATAACCGTGGTTGCCTTGCAACATTCTTACAAAAAAACAAAAACGTTCTTGGTCTTTTTTGTTTGTTTTGCTTTATTATATGACGCTTTAGAGAAGTCAGCATTTATTATAGGCCGGTGACTGATGAAAACAAGCTGTGGTGGAATTAAAAACCTACCATCAATTGGAAGGCCTGTTTTCGGTTAAGGCAAATATTTTATTGGAGCCATCCTTTTTTTCCTGCTCATAGTCACAAGACAGAATTAAAAAGGGGAATGGAATCGATAGACCCTGAGGAAATGAGGCGATCTGAAACTGTTGAGACTCCTCGCCGCCGCTGTGCCTTGTGCTCGCTCTAATTAGTTTATACATAAATCCATGGCAAAGATTTAAGAGCCCACTATAACTTTTATCCTGACCTAAATGGAGTAAATTGGCTACGGATTAGCTCTCAGCGAAAAGAGAAGAATTTTTACCTCAACAAAGACCTTGTTTTCACTAGTGGACCATTCGTCACAAATCCCAAATGTCATTCAGAGGAGAGAAACTACTTCTTAAATGGGTTAGTTCATCCGTAAATGAAAAGTCTGTCATCGTTTATGCACCCTCATGTCTTTTGAAATCTGTTTGACTTGAGTTATACACTCTTAAACATAAGTTTTTTTTTATTGGAGTTGAACATCAAATCTTTCCATTGCACAAAAGGTTCTTAATATTGCAAAAAGGTTAGATTGTTAAAATGTTTTTACATTAAGAATACTGAGAACTGTTCCATGAAAGCTTTCTTTAGGGAACTCTGTGGCATTGTCATGAAAACCCCTTTTCGAAAAAAATTTCGATGGCCATTTTTCACAAGTTTGTATGACACTCTTATATTCACTTTTACATGCAACTACAAAACACCTACATTGCTTACAAGACGTTGTTGTTGCTGCAGCTGCTTCAGCACGGAGAAAATAGCGGACAGTGTACAACTGGCTGAGGAAGGAAATATGCTAATACAGGACAGTCTGTCAGTGGTTGTGGGCGGGGCCTGAGCAGTATGATGTCATAATGCTCAGCATATCAAAACGGCTTGATATTTGACCTTTCGCAAACAGGTTTATTGACAGGTGATCTGACCAATCATATTGCCGAATCCGCCATTTTGTCCGACAAACTAATCAGACAGGAGTAGATTAATATCGGTAGACTTTAACTTGAAAAATTCTGTGTAGTGACGTTTTTCTGCGGTTGAAATAAAATATGTTCTGATGTTCATTCATGTTTATTTTGTGCTTTAAGTAATGAAGAAAAGATGATCTGTTCACATGTCATTGGCCTAAGAAGGCAATACAGTGGTCTGTTTCACATTTTCCATAAGTTGGCATCATTCTTTAGGATCTTTGTGAAATGTCTGCTAAATACTTTGGTTAAAATTCCTCAATGTTTGTGTAAAGCAACACCTTTTTTACCTTGTCAAAAACAGCGCTGTTCACAGCTCCTGTTTAGGAGCATGTCTCTTTAAATGATAATGACCCCTTTTTACCTTGTCAAAAACAGCGCTGTTCACAGCTCCCGTTTAGGAGCATGTCTCTTTAAATGATAATGAGCTGCTGCTCACCCCGCCCCACCTTTCCATTTTTGTATATCTGGTGCCGCATTAGCATAAAAAAAAAAAACGAATCCACTGTGTCATCAGTGGCTCTGATATTGGGAGAAAATGAAGACTCTTGTGTTCACTTTTACATGACCTATTGTTGTCGCTGCAGCTGCTTGAGCACGGAGAAAATAGCAGACAGCGTACAACTGGCTGAGGACGGAAATATGCTAATACAGGACGGTCTGTCAGTGGTTGTGGGTGGGGTCTGAGCAGTATGATGTCATAATGCTCAGCAAATCAAAACGGCTTGATAATTGACTCTTTGCAAACAGCTTGATTGACAGGCAATCTGACCAGTCATAACGCCAATTCTGCCATTTTGTCCGACAAACAAATCTGATTAATATCGGTGGACTAAATTTTGAATGTATTGACGTCTTTCCGTGGTTGAAATAAAATACGTTCTGATGTTCATTCATGTTTATTTCGTGCTAAGTAAAGAAGAAAAGACGTTTCACATGTCAATTTATCTAACAAGGCAATACAGTGATCTGTCACGAAACATTAAAGAGCCACAAAATGGGTTTTGGGGATTAAAAAAAAAGTAGTGAATGGATTTTTATCATTGTTGGGTGGTTGTGTCCATACACTGCTAAGACGCGAAGTGAATTTTGCATCTGATGTCCCCTTTAAGAGTTACTACAGCTGCTGTTTTTTAAAGTAAGATTTCAGTGAGTAACAACTTAAATTTCCATCTGTTCTTCGTACAAATACTTCAGAAGACTCAGAATATAGCACAAGAGTTGTGTATACTGCTTTTACGATAATTTTGTGGTCTTTTTTTGGCTTTGGTCCCCATCCACTTACATTGTATGAAGCAGCTCAGGCATTCTGGTATTTTTATTTTGTATTTCACTGAAGTCATACAGCTTTGGAATGACATGCGTAAATGCCCATTTTTATGTGAAATGTTCATTTAATAGTGGTGGTCTACTGCTTTTTTTTTAGCATTTTTACTTCCCTTCTTTCTCTCTTGCTTTTTCCCTATGCTATTCTTGTATGTTTTATCACAGGGCTCAAAGCATGCTTGTGCAGATGATGTCAAAGAGAGGTTAGAAGAGGTTGCCTCAGTCCCTGGTGTGCTGGCATTTTAACACAGAGCTTTCACAGCTCTGACAGCAAGATTTGAATGACTGCATCTGTGTTTGGATTTGTCAATGCTTTTGTATGTTTATCTGAAATACTGTATGTTGGCTATGCAGTCTTCAAAATGGCATATTTTTGGCATTTCCATCTCCTGGCTCACCGGCCGGGAAAATTTAGATGCGTCTCAGGCTTTCACTCAGTATGTTGTCGAGAATTATTCTGGGTGCTAAATAAACAGGCGGCGTGTAATCATTAAAGCCATATATTTCACCTTGAGTGTATTCGGATTAATTAGGAAATGTTCCGGCCTGGAGAAAATCTTTGTGCCAGCTGGTCGTTCTGCCATCTTCCGTTTGACGAATGCACCGTAAATTGTTCACAGTGGACTGCCGACTTTCCAGCGACCCTTGTGTCATCAGTTTTACGTTGACTGCTTTATTGCTATGGCTTTTAGTCTAATCCTGTTTCTTATTATTGACCTTTCATTATTAAGTGGAATGCACAGGAATAGTGGAGCTTACTGGATGCCTAATCATTGCCGTTCTCATTGCCGAGAAGGATATTAGATGCAACAATACGGCCACCTTGTTGACCTTGGCTTTTGATTTAGTGTTTTCACTTAGGACTGTGTGCGTTGTTTGAGTCAACCGCAAACTGTCACAGTTTAAGAACAATACTCAGAAGCCACTGCAGATCTGAAATAGAAACCAGGCCAGTTCCCACCTCCCTTATTCTTGTATTTCCTGTCCATCTTTATTTTAAGATTCCAATTTATTTTATTTTCAGCATTGCTGCATTTTCTTTTTGAAGTGCAGGTTGTGTGCTCGGTGTGAGTTTGTAGTTTCTAATAGGGCAGGGGTTTTCAACCTGGTGTTGGTGATGTGAAGAAACATAGAATATGTCAGTAATTTTTAAAGGGGAGCTATTATGCCCCTTTTTACAATATGTAATATAAATCTCAGGTGTCTCCAGTCTCAAGTGTCTGTGAAGTTTCAGCTCAAAATATCCTACAGATCATTTTTTATATAATTTGAAAATGCATATTTTGAGCAGAAGAAACACGCTCGCTGTTTTCGTGCATGTATCTTTAAATGCAAATGAGCTGCTGCTCACCGCCCCTTTTCCAGAATATGGTTGTGCCTTTACAGCTCATACCTCAGATGCAAAAAAACATCTGTTTGGTTTTGATTATCATGTCTATCGTGCTGAAATCATGCATTTTAAAGCCTATCAGTTTAAACTTCTGATATATAGTTTTCTGAGTGCACACATCGAAGCATGCGCACAGAAAGCGGTTGTAACATGCCATGCGAGTACTAAACAAAGTTCTCTTTCATGTCTTATTGTGCTTAAATTGTCAAATACACACAAGTTTGTTGAAAGCAGTGTAATATACAGTAAATTAATCAATAAATCCACTTTTCTCGTCCCCTCTGAGGCTGGGACGTAAGAACTGGTACATCATTGTCACTTGCGAAAGCAAAATAGCGGTGCAGTGGGTGGAAACATGCAGGTTAAAGGGCGGTAATATAATAATAATAAGATAATATAATAATTATAATAAGGGAGCAAAATTTGAGCTGCTCGTTTTTTCACATGCTTACAGAGAAAGGCTTACCAAAACAAAGTTACTAGATTGTCCCTTTCAAGTTTTCTGGGTTGGTAGATGCACCGGGAACCTGATTATAGCACTTAAACATGACATAAATCTGATTTTCATGATATGTCCCCTTTAGTTTAGTTTATTGAAATATTTAGAACAGCCAACAACATGTTTTACGTTCTATTTATGAGTGTGTTCATCAATCCTGTTAGTACTTTTAAATGATTAGACTCCACTTACCTGGCAAACTTCTGCAAAATTCACCCTCAAAAGTGTTGTTGTAGCACCTTGTTAACATGACTTTTTTGGGCAAAAAAAGAAAAAAACCTTGTGTGCTGTTACAGCTCTTGCCAAGTCAGCCAATCAGATTAGAGCTTGCCAGGTCTAGAAAGCACTTTCCGCTATTTAAGCAGTATTTATCGGACAGTGAGTATAAGGGCAGCAGACATCTGACACTAAGACTAAGGTCTCCCTAGTGTCACATTGTCACTGTCTTTCGTGTGTGATAGTTTTAACCCTGGAAGTGAGGCTGCCGGGACTTGTTTGATGTGCCCTTAGTGTGTGTCTGTGTATCTGAGTGTGTTCACACTCCCAGTTGCACACACTCCTGCCCCAGGGCTGTGGTGCTTCTCTTCCTCTGATGTGTGATTTACCATTTAATTGATTGGGCTCTTTGTATCCGAGCTGCTCTTTTAAAAAGAAGCCCTCGTGGGAGAGGTGTTTCCAGCAGGTACTGCTTTAACAAGACAGTCAGCACTCAGGAGGTAACGCACTCCTGATTAGTGACAAAAGCAAGGGTGCGGAGGTGAGACTCGATGCCGTTGCACTTCCCTTTTGTCCGTGTTAAATGAGAATGCAGGGATTGGCGGTGTCAGCGAAGCATTTCGTGTTTGTCATGGCTGGGATAGATATTTCTGAAGCTGTTGTTGAACACTCTGCTTTTTTGACATGTGGAAATTGTGTAGGGCGTACATCATTTGGCTTAAAATGATTTTTTTCCCCCCTTTAAAAAAAACTGCAAGCAACTCATAGGCTGATTTCATCACTGTGTGATGAACACTGTGTGTCTGTGGTGTTTTCAAAACATAGCTTTGTTTGTTTGAGAATCCCGACCAGCCCAACACGGCAACAGTGAGTCAACCAATGGTATGAGTTTGGGGTGTGGCTAACTGTTTTTTGTTTTTTTTGACCAGTGGCAGATGGGGTGGGTTTGTTTAAAGAAAAACAAAACAAAACATAATTTACTCCCTCATGTCGTTCCAAACCTGCGTGATATTATTTATTCTATTATTTATAGTTATTTTTTGCAATTTTTTAATGCAGTTTAATGCACACAAAGTAATTTTAAATTGTTCATAGACAATATTTGTTTTTTGATGTGGTATCAAAATATGGTATCTCTCACCCGTTTAAAACCCCATTGAATTCAAATGTATGGACAAAAAGAGTTTCATAAAATATCTTTGTGTATGTGTGTTGTACAGAAGAAAGTCATACTGGTTTGAAACAACGTGATGGACTAAATAATGAATAATTAGAATTATTATCATGAACTATTCCTTTAAAAGCTATTTTTTTGTGTTGGTTTGGTTGACTCATTTAAGAATGGCTGATTATTTTGTTTTCTTCCATGCAATTTCATGTAATTGCACTTTACAGTTTTTGAATCGCAACAAGTCGGCAGGTCACCGTTTTTTCTAGCAAATTTGCTATTCAGCTAAGCCTTTGTTATAATATTTCCCTTCATGATTGCCTGACAGTTAAATAATCAGTGTGTTTCTTTCATAGTTCACTTCCCTGGTGGGAACCTTCCAGAACGTCAGAACCCCTTGTGTTGCTGTTACTTAGCCAAGCAGCTTTTGACAGATGTCCATTCATCATATTGGCATACTACAGAAAAACAAGCTCATTATTTTGACTTAAAAGCAGTATGTCTACCCCTCTGAACATGAGAGCTCCATCAGCATTGAAACATTCATGGATTGTTCACAATGACCAGCCAGTTTTTAGATTATTCATTGTTTGCTTGATTAATGTTCACTGCTCATATAACAGTACTGACCAAAAGAGAGGGCTGAATTCAGCCATCTTGACTTGTTGAACTACAGCCATTTCTGTTTGAATCGCAGATGTTCCGTATGCCTATTTGATGGGAATTCTCACTATTAACAAACCATTAACTATGACTTTTGCCTCAGTAAACTCCTAATTTGCTGCTCGTTAATAGTAAAGCAGTTGTTAAGTTTAGGTATTGGGTAGGATTAGGGATGTAGAGTATGGTCATGCAGAATATGTGGTTTTTAAGTACTAATAAACAGCCAATATGTTAATAGTAGGCATGCTAATAAGCAACTAGTTAATAGTGAGAATTGGTGCTCATCCTAAAGAGTTACCAAAAGTACGTGCACCCTTCACATTTATCTGAATTTCTGCATGATTTAAATTTAATAGACATAACCTGCTATAAGAAACACACATTTTCATGACTTTATTGAACACACTACCGTGGAGGGTGGAAAATATGCAAACTCTTACATTTCATAACTTGTAATTCTCTTACAGCATATCCTGATAAACTTGGGAATTATTTTTTTTCTATTGATGATAGCAAGCTTTTTAGACCCTGAGGCATACAAGCAGCCCAATTCCCTATATAATGTTTTTTGTCCCCCCAACCAACTCAACTTGGGTTTTATCTGTTATCTGTTATTATTTTGCACAGTAGAGCGGTGGAACATTCTGGTGTCCTTTTGCAAACTTGCAAGTGTTGTTTTGGAAAGACAATTTGTCTTACCAAGGACTGATGAACAACACGGCCCTTTCAGCAGTTCTCAATCTGAGACGGTTTCAGCACTCTTTTGCTTGAAGTTTGGTTCATATCAGGTAAACCCAAAAGTGGCTGAAGGTTACCCGAGTAGTCATTTGTCTAGATGTTCACATACTTTTTCCACTCTGCACTGTGAATATTTTCACATTATGTTCAAAAGACACAAGAAAATGTGTCTTTCTTTGTGTGCTATTTGTTGAAACAGACTGTGTTGAAGGTGAGAGCAAAATCTTTAATAAATCCAGTTAATCAAAACGGTTCACATCATTATAACGTAGCACTGTTATTAAAAACAGGACATGCTGCTTCACTCAAATGATTGGAAAAATGTGACCAGCTTGCATTGTTTGGATGGACTTTAAGGGAATTTACTCTATATTAGCCTCTCAGTCCATTTTTTTCCCCATAATCCCTCGCTTACCATCCAGCATGATGCAAAGGCTTTACTACTTCCTTTCAATTGTGTACTACTCCTCTCCCCTTCCAACTCTCAGAAATCAACAAATCATTCTTCACCCCGCAGCACTTACTTAGTTTTGCATTTTCACTGTCCAGCAGACGCCAAAGTGATTTGGCAGGTAGCAGACCGTGTCTACGGAGTAGTGAGATTGCACACGGCTTTCAGAATCTCTAAAATCCCTTCATCTTTAGCCGGCCTCAATCAGAGATCCTGTGGGAGGAAAGTGTCCTAATGTTTCTTACGAATGTCGGGTGAGATTAAAGCTTCCCTGTGGTCCCCAACACCACTCCAGTGCTCTTTTTAGTGTGAAAATGCTTCAGACTTTCTCTACCGTGATTTGAAGATCAAATGTGTGGTGTTGAATTTGTATTTAAAGGGGAAGACATTTTTCTTGTGGCAAAGAAAATTCGTGAAGTAAATATGAAGTCCATTCCTCTGTAATTACTAAAATAATAGCTTTTTAGACTCCCATTTGATGTGACATATTGTGTGTGGAGAGAAATTGTAAATAAATTCAACTCCTGTTTCCCTGAAGTACCCTTGGAACGATTGTCCTAAACTCCAGATGCTCCTGCAGAATTAGAGAAACAATAGCCTTTCGTTTAGAAAAGCTAAAGAGAATCATAAATAATGGTTAGTTTCAGGAAGCCCAGGCTAATTAGCGTAGCGCTGAGTGTCGCTTGTTGTCTGTGCCAGAGTAGCTGTGCCTCAGCATCCAAGGAATCCCAGAAGAGCGAAGTAAACTGTGGCAAAGATCAAAGAGACTCATTCTAGGTGTCATTATTTGAATGAAAAAGGGTGTCTGTACTTTTTCCTGGCTATAGGAGATAGAGAGAGCATCGACTAACCAGAACGCTGTGCTGCTGCTCATGCATTTAAATGGCTCTCATAACACACTGAATCTGCCTTGTGCAGTCAATGTTTGGGGAAAATCTGACGAGATTGAGGTGATTGTGTCAAAAGCTGAGGAAGACGAATCTGCTGACTCGCCTCTGATGATGCTTTCCCGCCCTTTGTGACCTGGAGTGTGTATTTACTGTGAAAAATATATACAAGGAAAAGGCTTCTGGCTGTAATTGCACACTTCCACCTGAGGCACTTCCTCTATGACTTTTCCTCTAAGCTGTCAGCCAAACACTTTCGATCCAGCGGAGATGGTTTAAAAAAATAACAAAACGACTGTGGTAAAAACTTCAGTTTCTGGCAGTGTCTCCAGAGAATGTGAACTAAATAGCAGCAATTTAGCCCACTTACGTTTGTTTTTCTCTGCAAGTATGAAGAACAGATGGATTAAATATGCTGCGCACTTCTCGCTGCAGACAGAGCAGATGAATTTAGTACCGTGGTTTAAATGACTTCATACATTTGGTCTGGTGCTGTTCTAGGTACCACTTCTTTACTTGTCACGAATGTGTGTCATTGTCTCTTGTTGTCGTAGTGTGTGTCTCCAAGGAGGCAAGGGAGGCAGTGCCTCCTCAGAATACTGGATGAGAAAATAATATTACAAAATATTAGGGCTGCTCTCGATTTAAAGATTTTTCTGTGCAATCGTTCATTTAAAGGATTAGTCGACTATTAGTCGCATGTTTAATAAACCATATAAATCATAATAATGAGCCTTTAATTGCCTACAAAGCCTAATAAAAAAAAACCTTGCCACAGCGCACCGGCAAATATAATAATTACGAATATTTCAGGGAAAAACAGCAAGGAGACTGCATTAACATTTTAATAATTTATTGATAAAGTACTGCTTTCTTTGTTTTTGTTTTTTTTGGCATAAGAAATTAAGTCGGCGGCACTGACTTATCATCTCCGCAGCAGTGATGTGCCTGATGCATGTTTCATACGGATTACATAATCTGAGAATCTGAGAATGTTTTTTTTTTCCTAACTTAAATCAAAGTAGAAATTTCACTCTTTATAGAAACATTTTTCATGTTTGTAAGACAAGTATACATGGAGTTTTGAGGTTTCGCGCTCAAGTTCACAGAGACGGCAGAAAGCGCATCCGGTTTGCTTTCATTATTTTACAAAAGCACGACGTTTCTTTGTTATTCTGAGTGCACACAAATAAACGTAGAGTCTTTACAGAATCAAAAGATGTATTACTTCTGTCTGTGTGACAAAAAATTATATTTTAAGAGCAAGTGACCGCACTGGCGTGTTCTTGTGTTATGCAGTAAGCACGCTACTGTTTAGTTTGCACAGACACTTGAATAGCGCACATTTTTCTAGGTTAACATTAGATTGAGCGGCCATGTAAAGTTTCTGCTACTTACATATTTTAGATGATAAGCCATATTTGAGGTCGATGAATGATAGGTGAGTGTTTGAATGTCCTGCCTGATGTAATATATTACCACATAGACTAGCTGTTAATGATTTGTCCTTTACGGTCTGCGTGACTTTGCCACTTCCTGTGGATTTTTTTTTTTTCTGCGACTAATACGATTTTGGTCGACCAAGCCTCTTCTCATCGACTAATGGTTAGTCGACTATTAGGGGGAAGCACTACAAAATATAACATTAAAGCGTGTATAAATCTCTCGTTTTTCTAAAGAAACATTGTCCAACGGTGCGACCAACCGGTAAAGTTACAGCGGGAGTCCACGTTTCTCTCGCCTCCCCTGAATTTTAACAGACCCCCTAAAATGCACGGGTAATTGAGAATGAATGGGGGAAAGTCACATGAGAAGAGGCGATGCCTTAATTACAGTGTGATTGGATATGACTGGTTATGTTCGGCTGTGATTGGTTCATGCGATAAATCCCGCCTCTTGTGTTTGTTTGCATTCCGCATTTGTGAATCACTCTGAATGAACAATATAGTGGGAAGACTAATTTAAACAAGTTAACAAACAACTCACACTAAAATTTAGCCACTCTGTTATGTCAGAATAAGACTTAAAATGGCATGAAAACATAATCTGTTGGAGTTTTCAGTAATCAGCGAGTAAGTGAGTAATCAGTGAGTAATCAGCTTGGTGAAATGTGACTATTGTTTCCAGAGCTTTGACTAATGATCTGAAAAATTCAAGAGTATTTAAAAGTTAACTTTGAAAAACAAGAGCTGGACGTAAGTTCACAAATCAAATATATTGAATTGTTAATGCCTTGAGTTGTTATTTTGGAATAAATGTAAAATGCTTTAAAAAAAAACCCACTAACTTGATGAGATCCATTTTTGGCTTTATTAAATAGAAAATTGATTACATTCTTAATGTGAAATTATAAAACAGATTTTTTTTCTAATAGTGTATGTTTATTTAACCAAGAAAATGTGGCTGGGTCATTAATTTACATTGGATTAAAAAAAGATTCTCTTCATTTCAGAACACCACTGTACACCATTGCTGTTTTTTAATTAATTAACAATATATTGCTTTTATTATCAAAGTAACTTTATAGTTTTATTTTTTTCTTCCTTTCGGGAAGATGTGAATAATCTAATAATAATCATAGTTATTATCTTTTTTTAATTTTTATTTTACGACATTTCAATCAGTATGTTGTACAATTAGTTTGATTATTTATTTATATATTTAACGCGACTTGATGAGAGCAAATTAAATGCTCTAAATTGCTCTTATTTGGGCGAAACTTGTAAGTGGTACAATTTAACCCATTAACAGCTAATACAATTCTAAAAGAGGAGACATGCCCATTTTGCACTCATATTCCCCAGTGTCTTTACTGAGCAAGACTGTGATTAACCCCTTAAGCTGTCAGAGCGAACTGCCGCTCGGAGACTGTTTCTTTACTCAGGCTGATTTTCTTTTAGTCACAGTCTGAGGCTGAACAAACTCAGTGTTTGGTTTGTTTATAGATCGATAGATGACAAATACAGTCTTCAGTTTGCGATTTGTACCATGTTTGTGTGTGAAGGACCAAATGAAAACATTTGCAAAAGAAATGAAAGGTTAGATCTTGTTGCCGTTTGTCTCTTAGCTTTCTCTAGCACTCTTTCTTCCTCACTCTGTCACTTCTTAATAGAGTTCCAGTAGCGGAACAGCAGCTGGTTTTTATACTGTGGGGATTCGGAGGAAGTCTTTCTCCTTATTAACATGTGCAATGACTAAGCTCTATAACTTTGCTGACCTGGCATTCTCAGCTCCTCTCTGTGAGTGTGTACTTAGCCCTACTTAATAGGGAAGGCATCACTATTGGCATATCTTGGGTTATGGATTTTGACAAACCCCTAACCCTACGTATTAACTTCTTAAGTCGTCCTGCACAGTTAGTCCTATGAAGTTTCTGCTCAAATCATCATCACTTTTCTAAGAAATTAGAAAAACGTTAGACAACAGAACTGCTGAAAAATCCTACAAGTCACCCAAGCCATATCTAGTCACCAAAACAGCATAGAAGACTTGAGGCTGTCCTCGTTTGACTTTGACCAGTAAGCAACAGAAAATGTAAAAATATACACATGGGCTTGATATTTCGCAGGGCACTTTGTCCCTATCTCTCGAAAACAGAAGTGAGAGACCGGACACTCATGCAACGCTCTCCTTTGGGCTTTATCTAGCCAAATGTCAACCCAAAGCCCCTGAAATCAAACCCAGCCCTGCGTCCCATTATGTAACTCCTGCTAGAGTTATCAAATTGAATGCACTTTCTTATCTTCCATCTACAGCACCTACTCCAACACCCTCTTGCCCTGAGCCGCACTATCTTTTACATAAGAGACGTTCCCAGGGTAGATAGCGATAGAAGACTATTTCTAGATTAATTGGGGCACGTTTAAAAATACTTCAGGACGATATTGCGTCCTGGTTCGGTTTAAGCTCTCCAGAGCTGTATTATATGACCTGTAGCCTTTAGATTTCAAGCCTGACTTTATTGAGTCCGTCGCCTTTTCTGCCTCAAGATAAAATAGACTTTTTATTTCCTCGCGTGTGATGAACCGAGACCCGCAGATGTGGTTTCGACGGCGTGAGCTGCAGCGTTGATTGATGAAATTCCATTTCTGATGTGAATCCAACAGCAGAGGGGATCTCATTTAACCAGACAGACACATATTGAAGCGATTACGACAGAAGAGAATGGCCAATTATGTTTCTGCCAGACCCATATTATGCTGCGAAACAACCAGTATTTTTAATTAGCGATATTTCTGGGGTTGAAGGAGTGAAGAGGAGCTATTAGGACCAGGGATAAAGCAGACACAGACACTGCTCTGGGGAGCCGTCCACATATATAGCAGCATTGGTTCCTTTCACATCGAGACATACACTGATGGCAAAAACCGTTCTAAATTGGATACAGTCCCCGAAACCGCTCGAAGCCAGTTGTGGCTCTATTGATTGGGGCAGATGCGCAAATTTAGAAAGCCACTGGGACCACCTTTCATCTCGTATGTATCCAGAGAAAGCAGCTGATTAGATTTTGCTCATTAAAATGCCAGTTCTCTTTCATATGCCCGTCTGAGTTGCGCTTCAAGTCTCGTGTGTCTAATTCTTCTTCCTTTGTTGTGTCTCTACAGCCATTGGTGTCCACCCTTCCCATGAGCGGCATCCCTCAACACACGTCTCGTATACCAGGCTTTGACTACCAGCCCTTAGAAAGCGCACTAACAAGGAGTGCAAACGCCCCTGCTTCTCATGTGACCACTACTTCCTCCTCGTCTTCCTCCCGTGGGCCTGAAAGGGATCGAGATAGGGATCGGGATCGAGAACGGGACAAGAGGAAGAAGAAACACAAGAGAAGGTCTCGGTCCAGGTCCCGCTCACGCTCCAGATCCAAATCCAAAACCAAGCACTCTTTGCCCAGTGCCTACCGCACCTTCAGGAGATCCAGGTACCGGCTTGGGAGTTGTAACATATTTCCAGGAACGATTTGAACTGTTGAAAAGAGCTTGTTAATTGCTAATGGCATGTACCTAGGGCTACATTTAATGAAACATAATTATGGTTTTAAACTGCCTTTTCCACCTTTTTATCCATCCAAAATGTGTTAATCTAAGTTGCCTTTTAAGTTAAAATGTAAAATGTGGTTTTAGGGCTTAAAAGTTGGAATTAATCATTTGGAAATTTCACTTCTCAAAGTTTGAAATACATTTGGACCCTTGGGTTAATTTTGGATTTCTGTAAAAACTGGCTGTAAAATGTGATCTGATCTTCAACCAAGTCATAACTTTAGATCTGCTTAAATAAATAAAACGCAAACAATGAGACGATTTTATTGAACACACAGTGTAAACATTTAGAGCAGGGTGGACAGTTCACCCAAAAAGTTTCTCATTTACTCATCCGCATCTTGTTCTTAGCCTGACTTTCTTCTTCTGTGCAAAAGAATGTATTTTGAAGAATGTTAATAATCAAGCATTGACCTTCATTACATGCAAAAAAAAATGCAGACATTTTTTTTAGTCTTTTCAGAAGTCATAATGGTTTGGAAGAATACGAGGGTTGGAAAATGGTAATAGCATTTTCATTTTTGGGTGAACTCTTCAAATTTAGGGTCTCAGTGTGCACCAAATGATTCTTGTAGTTGCAGCTTAGATTTCAGGAAAATCCGGAAGAATTTTGGAGGGTCATTCTATGTCAAATCAGCCAAATTTTGGTCAGAATTTTTTCTGAAGAAAGATAAACATGATGACCTTATTTTTTAAAAGTAAAAAGCATCAGATTGACCACTTAAAATGTGTACAATTTAACTATTTACTCCTGGGGTCATATTGAGATTGGAATATCTCTGGAACTGAATCATATAGGGCCTTTAAAATGAAGATGCCAAAAGGAAGGTTTGTGAAGATCCAAAATCTAAAAGGGCATTAAGATATCTCTAATACTTCTTGACTTACACCCATGCAAACTTTGGAGAAAAAAGTTGAAAATTGCTTTTACCCATTGGCACCAGTGGCATATAATGCAACAAAGATTGCTAAAGTCAATAGATAATACTAATAGACAGTCTAGTCTCTGTGTAGAAATAATATGATGATTGTCCAATCCTTCTAAAGTCATTTTAAAACCTCATGTAATTTAGCTCACAATCGCAGGTGAATTTTTTCATTTTGACCGCTCTACACAAAATAGTGGATTACTCAGTAAATGTACATCTGTGACATTTAATATTTTCGCTTTTGTTACTATACGTTTATCTTTTTTTCAGAAAAAATATTGACAGTCAAAGATTTAAGACAGGGATCTCTAATTGAGTTGGCGGAATGACCAGGAGTAAATTTGACTTGGTTGAAGAACAAAAACTGACCACCGTGTGCAGAAATCAATAGTAAATCGAAGGTTTCACATTCTGTTTCCTGCATCTGTAATCAATAAATAGATGTGGGCAAAGTTTTATTCCCAGAAACTTGAGGCAAGGATGCAATATCCCACCTCTAAACTTTTGTTCACCCCTCCGCCGCCCTCATTTTTTTCTCGTCCTCTTTATTGGAAATCAAGGCCGATTTGTCATTATCCGCTGCTGAAGTTGCAGTAATTACCGTCCCCTCATCACGCCCGTCCTGACACGCTGTAATATAATTTCTGGAGATTAAATCATTTCGGCCCCAGCATTTAAATCACTTACAGTGTGTAAAAGACCTTGCTTTCTTCTTGCTCTCTCTCTCCATCTTTCACAGTCGCTCACTCTTTTCCTTGGTTATATTTCCATGCAAACTTGCCAAACAAGGGCAAAAAGTGTGGCAATGACTCAGATGAACTTGCTAGGTGAAATATCGTAAGGAGTAAATGCACTTCCTCTAAAACGAGATAAGAAATGGCCTCTCTCCCTCTTTCTCTGTGTGTATATATAAATATATTTTGTAGAATAAATCTCGTGTCTGTGCAAGAGAAAGATTGAGATGAGTTTTGGGCAGAAGCTCTTCTTAGACTACTAATCTAGTTTGGCTGAGCCCCTGTGGGGCTCTGTAGATATCGTCTTGGCTTTAGCCATGTTCTCCAGCTAAGAGCTATATGAGAAATCTTTCTTTCCCTGGTGGTTTTCTTATTCCTCTGTTATTGAACTGCAGTTCATCCGCTTACTTCATAGGCTTTGCACTGCTGCGCAGACTGCAGCGTCTGCATTAAGATGACAATCCCATCTTCGTCTAATCCAGATCGTCTCAGCTCAGAGTTAATTTCTCATTGGGTACAGCCCCTTCATGGCCTCCTAGTGTTGCCCTTTCCCATTAGTCCTCAGATGACCTGAGATAATGAGTGTCTGGAGTGCCACTACACCTTTGTCCACATTCACCCCGTGTGTCATCTCCTTCCACAACCGTGTCATTAGCAGGCACGGACACGTACGTTTTCCAAGCCACACACGTGACCTCGTGCTTTTGACCTTGTTCCCTGATTGCTGTCGAGCGGCGGAGAGCCTTCAGACCACGAGTGTTTGTTTTACAGCAGGTCAGCTTGTGTTTGGACCAAGTCCTGGTGAAGTGTGTCTGAGTATCGCCACTTCAGTAGAGGAAATGAGTGTTAAAGTGTTCAGCTGTCACCTTTTGTACTCTTCCCTAGTAATTGCCATTCTTTGTGAGCTGATTTTGAATTTAAGAGGAATTTAATAAACTGTTTGTGTCATGTAGTCTTGAAGATGACTGAGGTAAAGAGCTAAAGTGCAAGTTAAGCTTTCAAATACTAGGAAGCAGGTTTTTAAAGAGTGTTTTTAGGTTTAATCTCAATTCAAACTTTTGACTTAACTTTAACTTGACTTCAAGGGGACATTGGCTGTTCGGTTATCAAGCTGTTTTGATTTTCTGAGCAGTATGATGACGAGCAGCTGTAGCGATGGCAATGTCTTGTAAGCAATGCAGGTGTTTTGTAGTTGGATGTGAAAGTCAACATAAGAGTCTTTTTCTCCAAACATGCTCCACAATGCATTAGGAGCTGGGGGGGTGAAAACTTTTGGAATTTGAAGATCAAAGTAAATTGTACTTAATTTGTCTTCCGGGAAACATGCAAGTATCTTTTGTTGCTTCCGAAGGGCCATACTAAATGGGAAAAAAATTATATTTCCGCGAAATAAGAAAAATTTAGACATCTTCATCCTGTTCAAAAGTTTTCACCCCCCGGCTCGAAATGCATTGTGTTTCCTTCTAGAGCATTCAGTGAAAAGATGGTTCTCAAAATCATACAGTGGCTGCTGCATCAACATCATCAAGGAAACAAGAAAATGACTAATTTGACTAGACAACTTTTATATATATGCAGCATTAGTAAGTGATAGGCCTATAAATCAGACTTTGCCACTAACCTGAGCCTGTTGTTTTTTATTATAGCCTTCATTAATAACAAGCCCGTATCTCAGTCGGTGACTCCGACAGTGAGCATGGACTTTGAAATAGTAATCCCAGGGCCAGAAGTAATTATAAAACTCCCCTATTCTGACATCAAACATGACCAGTGTTTCGCTTTCAATTTTTGCTACCGCTAATAATAATACCGGTGTCAGTATTTAAAGCTACTCGCTCATTGTTATTTGCTGCCTCCTGACACCTGACATCTCTCGTCTCCAGCCTGCACGTCAACAACACCAGGAACCAGCTGCACATTTATCCTTAATGAGTGTATCTGTTCAGTCTAGCAGAAAAAGAAAAATGAAATTCACACTGGACACAATTATAATAAATGGATGCAAATGTATTTTGGTGGGGAAGAAATACTTTCCTCTTCATCAAATAATATCTTTGACACCCCTGCAGTAGATTATTAATGATTAGATTTAATGTTTTTCTTTCTTTCTCCTGTCTGTATAAATATATATTTCTCTCTCTCTCTTTGCCTGTTCCTGACCCCCACATTTTCATTGCTGTGCTTGTTTGAAATGTGTGCGTGTGTACGAGATATTTATTTTAATTCACATTATCCTTCTCTGTGGGTATATACACGTATGATTACATTTCAGCCTACGCACAACTCTTTATAACAGCCCATCCTTTTTGTTAGTCGATGAGTTCGGCAACAGTACAAGCATTGTCCAGGGTTCAGTGAGGCTCATTCTGTATTGTTATTGAATGTTAAAATTAAGATGTGGCCGTGCCCTGTAATGAATTATATTCATAATTCTTATTAAAATGAAACAGAATTGATATTTAATCAAATTTTGGGGGGAAAGAAAAACAAGGTGTTTGCTTTTTTACTCAATTTACTGTCAATTTCACTGCAACGCAGTATACTGCAGTACTTGCTGTCAAGAAAATCTGCTATAAATGTGTCAATTGCTGCTTCATTTACAACTGTAAATTGTAACTACCGACACTCTTGACATTTATGATTCGCCATTTGAGAGACACTCAGGTGTAGTGTCAGTCCCAGAAGGCTTGCACTGGAGAACAATGCTCACTGATTTGCTGAATTTTTTGAGGTTCATGACATTTCTTCACTGTCTTCTTCACGATGTTTACAGTGATGTCTGCTGTTTATGGCACATAAGTCTAGAACTGTCAAAGATAAAAAATGTGATTCCTCGTGACAGGTGTTTCAGAGATTTATGCCAGATACTGGCAGGGACATTTTATGAGCTGTTATAATAAAAACAATTATAATAGCTTGCAGCATGTTTAATTATCATTAAAAATTAACAATGAAATCTCACTCACGAGCAAAGCATTATTTAATTATATCATTTTTTTATTTCCTGGTATTTCTTTGTATTAATATCATCCAGTGTATTTCAGCACATTTCAGTTTATTTGAATTTTCAAAACTTTTTAAATTAAACGTAATTACTATATGTAATAGTTTCTGTTTACAGTAATAACCTTTCTTCAGTGTTCAAGAGCTCAGCTCCTCAGTTACTTTTCTCCATCTGTTACAAAGGTTTTGAAAAGGTAATGGAGAGCAAAGAGCAAAGAACCAAAGAACCATCATCAACTGACAGTTAATTTAACAGCATCAAGATGACTAACCTATGGGTTGATATCTTGAGAAGAGGTTGACCATGTTTTTTTCCTTTCAATCATTTTTTCTCTCTCCTCTCTCAGGTCTCAGTCTCGTTCCCCCAGCCGTAGAGACAGGCGAGCTCGCTCTTCGGAAAGAAAGCGTGATGAGAGAGAGAAGGAGAGCTACGGTCCAAGCACCTACCGCCTTGGTGGCAACCCAGCGCTGGGCAGGAAGCGCTCCAGATCAAGGTGGGATGGTACTTTTTTGACAATTTATGAGACTTTTTTTTTTCTTGTTTTTTTCATATATATTTATTTATTTTATGTATTTATACACTATGTTTTAAAAGTTTGGGGGTCAGTATGTTTTTATATTTAGTAAAAAATTAATACTTTAGCACGGACGCATTACATTGATACATGACATTAAAAACATTTAAAATGTTACAAGAGTTTGATTTCAAACAAATACTGTTCTTTTCATGAAAAAAAATTGAAAAAAAAAAGAAAATGTATCACGGTTCTCACAAAAATATTAAGGAGGACAGCTGTTTTTAACGTGGATAATACAATATAATAATAACAACAGTATAATAGGAATAACACTAATAAAAAGAAATGTTTCTTGAGTACTAGATTAGCTTTTTAGAATTATTCATGAAGGGTCATGCAACACTGAAGACCTAAATATCACAGTAAATAACTTTTAAACAGTTTGGGATCAGTACGATTTTTAATTGTTTTTTTTTTTTAAAGAAGTTTCTTAGGCTCATCAAGGCTGCATATATTTGATCCAGAAAAAAAATATGCTGATTTATTGTCAATGTTGGAAACAGTGATACTTTATTTATTTTTTTTTTTTTTAGTAAATAAAAAGTTAAAAACAACAGCATTTATTTAAAATAGAAACCTTTTGTAGCAGTATACAGTACCATTCAAGTTTAGGCTTAGAACATTTTTATTCTTTATTTTTTTTTGATAGAGACTAATACTTTTATTCAGCAAGGATGTGTTAAATTTATTAAAAGTGATAGCAAAGACTTGCATTGTGAGAAAAGATTTCTATTTTGAGTAAATGCTGTTCTTTTTATTCATCTAAGAGTACTGAAAAATGAATGACAGGTTACAAAATATTAAAAATATTAAACAGCACGAATCTTGTGTAGAATCTTGTGACAATGAAGACGGAAGTAATGGTTGATGAAATTTCAGCTTAGCATCACAGGAATAAATTATATTTTAAAATATATTTAAATAGAAAAACATTATTTTAAACTGTAATAATATTTCACAATATTACTGTTTTTTTCTGTACTTTTGATCAAGTAAATGCAGCCTTGATGAGCATAGGCGAAAAAATTCTACTGATCCCCAACTTTTGAATGGGAGTGTATGTGTTTTTGTTTTTTGTTTTTTTTTTAATTTAAAGATTTACAGGGGCACACTGCTGTGAATTCAAAATATAATGACAGCAGGTAGAACATGTGTTTGTATTAACGCCAGCTGTGATAAGGCCTCATTGTGATAACCCTCTAGCTCTATATCATCACAAGGAGAAGTTTGGCTGATTGTCAGCATGCATGCTGCTGTTCACAGTGGGTAAAAAGTGCTTTCCTGGTGTTTCCCCAGAGTCTGCACGAAGCATGATCTTTTCATTCACTGTAATCCTTCTATTGAAGAGTCCTGTGAGACTCCACTCCATGACTCCGCTATCATCACCCTTCCCTCTCTCTCATTTCCTCTACCTTCCCATTATTTTCTTACCAACACCTATAAGGTGCTAAAGCACCAAAGAAAGAGACGGTCATGGTGACTTCTCAGATCTCACCCGGCTTTTATGTCATTGGTTTTTATCTGGGCGACCCACTCTCTCCATTGCTCTTTAAAGCTTAGCTGAGACATTTCTCCATATTCTCCTGCTGAGGAGGTTGCAGAAAGCAAAGACAAGCTTTTTACACATCTCCTGCAAAAGAAAAAAAAAATTCAGCATCTTTCATTATACCCTCGACCCTTTCTAGTTTGAACCGAGGGAAGAATTGAGAGCGAGAGATGGATGGTTGGATCACTTACAGGGTTTTAGTGAGGTTTGGTTTGTCAGAGTGATGATAGAAGAGTCTCAGATGCAGAACCTTGCTTACATGCAAGCAGAGGAAGATTGAGTGCCTGAGTGCCTGTCTTGGACCAGGCAGCAGCTGTTGTCTCGGAAATACAGCATAACGGTCGGGTTACGGAAGTAAAATATCATTTATTCTCTCCATAGGAAAATATATTCTTATAACAAAATATGTAAATCTTTCAAGACAGACCAACCACAAGCTCTGAGGTTAAGCGATGGTGTATGCTCCTGTAAAAACCAAAAGTTACTGTGAGTCACTGCTTCCTATTTTAAAAAATATTTTTTATTGCCTAAGTCTTTGTAAATAACTAAAGAGAGATTCATTCATGAATAATTTATTTGTATATTCAGTTGAATATTATACTTTAAAATGCTTTAGAATTTGTAGTTATTATGATTTTTAAACTAGATAGAGCGACAAACAGACAGAGCAATAGATAGATAGATAGATAGATAGATAGAGTGACAGACAGAGTGACAGAGCGATAGATAGATAGACAGATAGATGATAGACAGACAGATAGATAGATAGGTAGATGATAGACAGACAGACAGATAGATAGATAGATAGATAGATAGATAGATAGATAGATAGAGTGACAGACAGAGCGACAGAGCGATAGATAGATAGATGATAGACAGACAGACAGATAGATAGCTAGATAGATAGAGTGACAGACAGAGCGACAGAGAGCGATAGATAGACAGATAGATCTGTGATAGATAGATGATTGATAGATAGATGATAGATAGATAGACAGACAGACGGATAGATGGATAGATAGAGTGATAGACAGAGCGACAGAGACCGATAGACAGATAGATAGATAGAGTGACAGACAGAGCGACAGAGAGTGATAGATAGATAGATAGATAGATAGATAGATAGATGATAGACAGACAGATAGATAGATAGATGATAGACAGACAGACAGACAGACAGATAGATAGATAGATAGATAGATAGATAGAGTGACAGACAGAGCGACAGAGGGCGATAGATAGACAGACAGATAGATCTGAGATAGATAGATAGATAGATAGATCTGTGATAGATAGATAGATAGATA
>JAHKKF010537058.1:40983-68293 GCA_019740295.1 Labeo calbasu
ACAGAGCGACAGAGACCGATAGACAGATAGATAGATAGAGTGACAGACAGAGCGACAGAGAGTGATAGATAGATAGATAGATAGATAGATAGATAGATAGATAGATAGATAGATGATAGACAGACAGATAGATAGATAGATGATAGACAGACAGACAGACAGATAGATAGATAGATAGATAGATAGATAGATAGATAGATAGATAGATAGATAGATAGATAGATAGATAGAGTGACAGACAGAGCGACAGAGGGCGATAGATAGACAGACAGATAGATCTGTGATAGATAGATAGATAGATAGATAGATAGATAGATAGATAGATAGATAGATCTGTGATAGATAGATAGATAGATAGATAGATAGATAGATAGATAGATCAGTAAAAAATAAATATACATACAAATAAATAAATAAATATATATATATATTTTACAATAATATCAGTTATGGTAGTCATTCGCAATGGTTTATGAAAAGAGTAGTTTTTTCCCTCATAAAAGGTGTTTAGAACACAGTGTTAAACCTTTGCCTTTTTTTACGCTTTTTCATTGTAGCTTCAAATCAAAGTTTCTGCTCTTCTGATTTATCTCAGAACTGAATGGCTTTGTTCATGGCTTAGAATTTTTTTTTTAAATCTCTTTTGAAAAAATGAATGGCAAAAGTCACTGTTGAGCTCCATACTGCTCTCCTGTCCAATAAGATACAAGGTAATCATGCCAGTCAGATACAGTAGGTGAGAGGCCTTATGCGTTTCTGTCTTTTCTGGATAAACTTGGATCTATTTTCCTGTACTGATTCAATTAGTCATAATAGTTTATGCCTCGGGTGGAATTCTTGGCACGTCTGCAGCAGCGTGTTTTTAACCTCATTGTGTCTCCTAGGAATGCTTTGATCCGCTCTCCAAACATGTCTTGTCATTTTGCTACAGTGCCACAGGTAATTAGAGGTCACTATGCCCATTAACTGAAATTGGGTGCTTCTTTAAAAATGTATTTTTCCAACTAAAGGACAAGCCTAAGGTATTCAAATGAAATATTCATAAAGGACAGCTTGAGAGATAAAGGCCCCTTGATATGGACTGTGTGCTTTTTCTCTGGAGAGAGACACACACGCTGTGACTGTTATGTATGTGCGAAAGGCCTGTTCCAGCCCCCTCGTGTTTTAAGACTCCACAGTGTTACCTCCTGTCAAACAGAAACTCTCACAGAGCTGCAAGAATATGTGTGTTTGTTTTGAGCTGATCTGTTAGTTTAATAACGTTTTAATAATTCTTTTTCAGGTCACCTCATGAAAAGAAGAAAAAGAAGGGTTCAAAGTCATCGCACCAGTTTAAGGGTTCCTCCTGTTCGCCCTCGGCATCCCCTGACAGAGGCGGAGCCATGGCCAGAGTCTCTGCAAGCCCCTCCCCAGCCACAAGCCCCACCTCCAGCCTGGGGAGGTCCAGGTAAAGCGCATCTCGCTCTGGTCCCGTTACTGAACAATCAGTCAGCGTGAACCTCGCAAGGGAGCCGCCCACCCTCTGAAGCTCAGCCCGCTTCAGTCGGAATCATAGATTTCAAGTATATTTTTTTTCCCATTTTGTTGCAATATTAATTTAAGCTTTGCCAAGAGCACTCTGTGTGAGACACATAGACACTGTAGCTTTTTGATTTGGAAGGTAAAATGGTTTTAGGTATGATTTGACAACTTGACTAAGTACCTGTTGAACGAAGGATGAAAGCTTCAGATGCACAAAATTTGATGGAATAATATGTATGAATTGAGTTTTTTGTGCATTTTAGAAAGGTTTTGATTCAAAAACCTGAGAAAACACCACACTGCAGTTGTTTTTCAAACAACTTCTCAAGTTTCATCAAAAAGTTGGCTCTAAACTCCCTCAGCCTTCAGTTGTTTTTACTGCCTCTTCTTTACCTCCCAGTGCGTGTCTCTCTCTAGACTTTGTTTTATTTGTGCAGTTGTTGTGTCTCTTCCGGCATTGGGTGAATATTTCATGACCTTCTGCTGGTCGCTCAGTTTCAGCCTGAGATGTAGCTACGTACTCACCAGTCATCATGAATACTGTATTAAGGCGTTTTTCACAAACCGTGCCAATTGGCAGACCTCTGTCTGTCTGTCACCGTCTCACTCTCGCTTTCTTTTTGTTTGTTAAACAGGGATGGCTCTCAGGAGAAAGACAAGCAAGTGTCCTCCACTATTGTCTCTTCGGTGCAAAGCAAAATCACTCAGGTATGTCATTAAAAAATTATTACCTCCCATATAGCAACTAGTGTTAATTTTGTCAGCCATTTTTAATTTAGTCTTAGTCCTGTGTCAGATGTACTTTTTAGTTATCATATGTAGTGAATCTTGTCCTGTTTTTGTTTAGTCTAGTTTTAGTAGTTTATAGTTTCATTTTAGTCATTCTGCAAAAAAAATAAGTAAAAGGAAATTGTATCCTTTCAATTTGGGGATATCTGGCCACTTTTGATCTTATCATAGTTGTTCGCTCATCTTGTTGTAGTTGTGAGAAAAAAGTTTGTCAATGAACGGTTTTAGTCATAATTTTCGTTAACAAAATTAACACTTATAGCAACTATGCTTTCACTTGATAAAACACCTTTCAAATATAATGTAGAAACTTCAATTTTCTGTGAAAATAGCTGCTTTGCAAAATGCTATACCCATGAAAGTGAATATCTGGCAACCGCACACACGAAAGCTCGCGTAGTAGAGGCATGTACGGCAGTTCGCGATAATATTTAGCGAAAATAAAAATATATTTTTGTATAGCTTTTATTTTTTTTTAAATACATTTTAATCTTTTATCATCAACAGTGTTGCTTGTTGATACAGTCACAGTTATCGTTTATTGACCATGTTGTTTATCCCATCATTGTCTCATTTTAGTCATGGGGAAAAAGCTTGTTAGTTAACATTTTTTGGCATAAATTTCATAATAGCAACTATGCTTTTGTGTACACTAGGGCTTTCACTTGAATAACTACTCCTAAATATAATGTAGAAGCTTTAATTTTCTCTGAAGCTGCTTTGCAGTGATTTTTATCATAAAAAACACTATACAACTCAACATGAATATCTGGCAACCGCACACATGAAAGCTTGCATAGCAGAGGCATGTACGGCAGTTCGCGATAATATTTAGAGTCCACGAAGAATAAAAAGACATTTTTGTATCGCTTTAATTTTAGTCTTCTATCATCAACGGTATTGCTTGTTAATATAGTCACAGTTATCCTTTATTGACCATGTTGTTTATCTCATCATTGTCTCGTTTTAGTCATGGGGAAAAAGCTTGTCAGTTAACATTTTTTGGCATAATTTTTGCCAACAAAATTAACACTAATAGCAACTATGCTTTTGTGTAAACTAAGGCTTTCATTTGATAAACTACTACGAAATATAATGTAAAACCTTTTCAGAAAAAAAATTTTCTGTGAAGCTGCTTTGCAACAATTTGTATCGTGAAAAACGCTATACAAATAAACATGAATATCTGGCAACTGCACACATGAAAGCTCATGTAGTAGAGGCATGTATAGCAGTACGCAATAATATTTTGGTATTTTATTTTTTCAGTCTCGTTTTTTATCATCAACGATATTGCATGTTGATATAGTCACAGTTATTGTTTATTGATTTTATTGTCCTCTCATCTTCGTCTCGTTTTAGTCATGGGGAAAAAAAGCTTGTCAACAAACATTTTTTTTCATCGAAATTAACACTAATAGCAACTATGCTTTTGTGTAAAATAGGGCTTTCACATGATATTCTACTCCTAAATCTAATGTAGAAACTTTAGTTTTCTGTGAAGCTGCTTTGCAAGAATTTGTATGATGAAAAGTGCTATAAAAAAAACAAACAAACGTGAATATCTGGCAACCGCACACTTGAAAGCTTATGCAGTAGAGGCATGTGAAGCAGTCCGCAAAAATAAAAAAGACTTTTTTTTACTTTGTCATCTCACCTATGTCTCGTTTTAGTCATGGCGAAAAAAGTTAATGTTAAAAAATTAACATGAATAGCAACAAACCTTTTGTGTAAACTAGGGCTTCACTTGATTAAAATGTGTAATGATTAATTAATGAATAATGAATTAATTACATGTCACTAGATTCATTTTTAATCAAAAATTTATATATATATCAGTGTTTGCAGAGAGATGTCATCAAATGAAGATATTAGTGAAGAGATGCCATGTTTTATTTAGATTTTATTTATTCACTCATTATATAAGACACTGGAGATTAATCAGGACTACTTTCTGTGCCACTCTTTGACCAAAAAAACATTTTTTTAAATGTTTTTTCTGTGTTAAAATGCTAGATGGCCATAATTGACCAGTGTCATTAGTATTATATTAGTACACATAACCCTTCAAACTTCAGTATTTTTAACCTTATCTTCCCAAAACGTTCAAAACAGGGTTTTGTCAAGTCAACAGGTGTCTTGACAAACTTTGCTTTTCTAGTTAAAAATTAAATATATTTGAAATTTCAGTTAATTTTATTTCTGCTTCCTAAAAGTTTTAATTGGAATTCTATATCGGCATTAAAGCGTTATTTTCGATATAAATATATAATGTAATATTTTCTTTTTACAATATAGGACAGTGAAAAACATTACTTTTTTGTGGGTTTTCTATGTAAAAGTGGTATAATGTATTGCGTATTGAACGTTAAAATTATTTAAGAACATGTCTTCATATCCTGCATTCTTTTCCATTCTTTGGTGCAGCACTTTGCGTTTTAATGCAACATGTTCAATGCGAATGCCCCCTTGGACTAATGTTTTAAAATGAAGGTTTGATTACATTTTTTACGTTAAGCCGTTTCAGATTGAGTTGATTTGTAAGGTTAAGGGGTTTAGAAACCTCTAACCAGAATGCTTACAGTGCTACCTTGCAAACACTGTAATAAGCTAAAAAACACAAAACTTTTGCTACCTTTCGTTTTAATTCAGCGCCTAAGGGGAAAACAGACCAAAATTGTGTAGCAGAGCTGATGAGACCCTTAGACGCTTAGTATTGCTTTAATATATGTAATTTAGAGCCAGACGGTCTCAGTGGTCTGTGTTTGCTGAGCCTTACGTGCTGAAACTGAGAAATACAGTGATTTGGTTCCATGACCCTGTCGCCAGGGGTGGCTATGTAGGTGTGTGTATGTTTATGGGAGAAAGAGAGCTTGTCGCTATTGCATGCTGATTCAATGCAGCTGTCAGTCCCCGCAAGCCCTGTTGTGATCTCTGGCCTTGTGCGGCGAGGATGAAATGCAGAGCGTGCTTGCTTACCTTCCTTTTTCTTATTGTTATACAGAGCAGATGAAAGCTAGCTACTATATGTGTGTTTAAAAAAGCAGCTGTGTCAGAAAAGAGGACTTGAGAAATGCAAAATGTACTGTAAGTAGATAAACAAAGTACACCGTACTGCGTTTCGCTTGCAGCCATCTGGTCTTCAACGAAAAGAGAAGTCAGCAGGATAACAGTCTTTTTATTCACCCTCTCTGTACTGAAAAAGTGCACAGTCTTGACATGGTTTCAGATCTTTTGGAAACCTAATTCACTTCCGTTTTCTCCCGGCGCGTGAAATCAATTCTGACACCTCAGAACTGGGGCAGGACTTCCAGGGGGCAACGTCTTGCGAAAACGACCTGGCTCTTATTAAAACCAGCAACTGCTGCTTGAATCAATAGAAGCACGTTTCACCTTGACAAATAACTACCGGCAGAAACTTCTTCAGGCCTGTGCATGCTTGCATTTCGGTTGCGTGAGGAAGTCCCTTCGTCCCCGTTTCCCCCCTCTCGCTGGGGCACCGAAAGCTCTGGGCCGCACGGACCACCCGTAGATCCTGCTGTAGGGAAGCAGGTTTCAGCTCGGCTCAGTTTGATCCTTTGCCCATAGCCCTACCTCACGTAACTACATCAGATCCTCCAGAGGAGAATGTTCCAGTGCTGACATGCACATCCAGACTATTGATAGAGGAAGAAGTGCTCTCATGAGGCGCTCCGGTAGAGACTGGCGGGGTTTTTTACAACCGGCAAATGAAAAAGCTGTAACATTAAAGGTTGGGGAAGCGTGTTCTCGATCTTAGCACTACTCCCCTGGGATTTTACGAACCCTCTATCCTGCCTGTCAGACGAACAACAAGGGAGGCTGGTTTATGATTCTCCCTGAGGAACACAATAGCCTCTTTTTCTTTTCTAGTGCTTTCTGCTGTCCTCCCCATGCTTAAAATTTTGGTGCTCCTTTCTTATTTGCCACTGTTTAGCATGGGTGGCATGATAAGCGTGGCAGGTGACTGATGGTTTGATTAGGAGGCGTTTATGGGTTGCAAAATGTGCCCTGGCAGGTTATGAGCACATTACTGTTGTTGTGCGCAAGATAAGAAACCAAAAAGCATTGAGTTCACGAATACCCCCCACTGTGACTCTGGGGGAAAATGCATTTCTTGTACTAACTGATGTGAACAAAATGTAAAGGTACCACAGCTGTGTCCTTTCCACCTTACCTTACAGCTCTCAGTGTTGGAGAATGAGAAAGAACGACCTTCCCGAAAGGGATAGTTACCCAAAAATAAAAATTCTGTCATTAAAGCAGTAAAATACTGCCTTTGTTTTTATTTTGTACTGTACTCTGAGGTCCACTTATAATGTTTTCAAAAATTTTTACATCAAAAAAACATAATTTAGTAATAATTCTGTCCTGTTTTTAAAGGAGAAGTCCACTTCCAGAACAAAAGCTAATTAGGGTTGTGACGATGAGGAAATTTCCCCACCGGTTAATCGACATGTGACAACACCGGTTATACCGGTATCACCGTGGGGGTGGGGGTTTCCTCTTTTCCTCTTTTTTTCTGCTTTTAAATAGCTTATAAATGCGTGCGTATTATACTTTCACTTTCAGTTTTAGGAATTGGCAATTCGGCATCAATTGTTTGAATGGATGACAATGAAACTACAAAAAAAAAAAAATCACTGATATTCAACACAGAACTTTTATTAACATAACGAAAAAAAACCACAACAATGCTACAGGCTGAAAAAACTGTGGAAGTTGGAACCAAACAAATAACAACCATAGAACGTTTATTACGTAGCCTATGTTAGAATGTTTTTAAAACGAATAAGAAAATAAAATAGAAAGATAAATAAATAAATTGCACATTGCAAATAAAATAAATAAATTATATTTTCCATTTAATTCAAATAAATATTTAATAAAAAAACGAATACTTAAAAAAAAAAAAAAACAAATGTGGGGACGGTGTCACGGTGGAAATGTGATGTCACCGGTGTCATAAAACCGGTAACACCGTCAACACCGTCTATCGTGGCAAGCCTAAAGGTAATGTACTTACCCCCTTGTCATCCAAGATGTTCATGTCTTTCTTTCTTCAGTCGTAAAGCAATTATGTTTTTTGAGGAAAACATTTCAATATTTTTCTCCATATAGTGGACTTATATGGTGCCCCAAGTTTGAACTTCCAAAATACAGTTTGAATGCGGCTTCAAACGATCCCAGCCAAGGGAAAAGGTCTTGTTTTGTCTTGAAATGATTTTTTATTATTTTTACAAAAATAATACAATTTAAATACTTTTTAATGTCAAACGCTCATCTTGTCTTACTCTGCCTAAACTCTGTTTTTTTCTGGTTCCTGATAGTTAGGGTTTGTCGAAAATCTCCCATCTCATGTTCTCCCTCAACTTCAAAATCATCCTATATCGCTGTTTTACCTTTTTTGTTAAGGGTGTTTGATCTTCTTTGTGTGTTCACTTTGCAAAGACTGGGTCGATACTTTTGCAGCAATGTAGGATGATTTTGAAATGATTTTTGAAGTTAAGGGAGAAAATACGATTGGAGTTTTTCGACATACCCTAACTGTTCAGGCAGCACAAGACAAGACGAGCGTTTGAGATTAAAAAGTATATAAATTGTATTATTTTTTTATGAAAATAAGCGATCGTTTCACTAAGTAAGACCCTTCGTCCTCGGCTGGGATCGTTTACAACTGCATTTGGGATTGTTCGAAGCCGCATTTAAACTGCATTTTGAAAGTTAAAACTCTAGGCACCATAGCAGTCCACTATATGGAGAAAAATGCTGAAATGTTTTCCTCAAAAAACAATTGCTTTACGACTGAAGAAAGAAAGATATGAACATCTTGGATGACAAGGGGGTGAGTACATTATCTGTAAATTTTAGTTTTGAAAGTGGTCTCCTTTAACCCCTCCTCAGCAAACGTTTGAATAGGCGTGGCAGATTGTAGACTCAAGGAAATGCCGACTGCTATGATTGGCTAACAGCATAAATTCATTCCTCATAAATGGACGCCGCTGTGATTTAAGTTTAAAACGCATAAATAACTCAATACATATCAAACGATCTAAGAATAGTCAAAGCAATAGTGATCACGTAATGAAAACGGTTACACTTTTCTTGTGACATCACTGTCGGATCCAGTATAGTCAGCATAGTTTCAGTCGTTTTTAAATTCCTGCATCGAATTGTGTTGCTCTGAGTACTAACGTAACCTCGGTTCCCTGAGATAAGGGAACAAGCATTGCGTCGCTGACGCTGTGGGTAATTGTAAACGTATCCGTTTAATGACTCACCCTAATGTCGTTCCAAACCTGTAAGACCTTCATTCATCTTTAGGACACAAATTGAGGTATATTTGGTGAAATCGAAGAGCTTTCTGTTCCTGCATAGATAGCAATGTAACTTCCACGTTTAAGGTCCAGAAAAGTAGTAAGGACATTAAAATAGTCCATGTGACATCAGTGGTTCAACCCTAATTTTCTGAAGCTACAAGAAAACAAAAATAATCACTTTATTCAACAATTTCTTCTCTTCTGGTCACTCTGCGATGCATGTTCACAAAAGTACTTCGATGCAGCGTCGAAAGCTCTCGGATTTCATCAGTAAAATATCTTAATTTATGTTCCGAAAAAGAACGAAGGTCTTACAGGATTGGAATGACGTGAAGGTGAGTAATCAAAGGCAGAATTTTCATTTTTGGCTGAACTATTTCTTTTCAAACTGTAAGCTTTCCACACAAGTAACCTTTGAAGAATTGTGCAAATCTTCTCTAATCAGCAACTTCTCATGCAACGCTAGCAAGAAAGTATGAACACCATCATCATGAGAACATGATTGGAGATGAGAAGACATCGCCTGGAAGGGCTTCATGTAGACACCAGAGTAAAAACGAAAGAGAGAGACCAAAAAGCACCTGCAACTGAATGGTAGAAGCAAAATTGAAGACCCTAAACCACCTGAGTCACCATTCTGAAGCTGGCCTAAAACAGACAGGAGTAAAGGGCCATAAGAAGAAGACTAAATGGGAGAATGTTTTAAAAAAATTGTGGAGTGAGTTCAGAGCGATATTGGATGTGAGATTTCAAAATTGCTTTTAAATGGCCTGGGCCTGTGATTGAAGTGTGCCCTCCTTGAACTGAAAGTGGGGTGATCCTCTGAACTCTAGAAATGTAGGTACAAATGTGGGTTATCTGTCAAATTGGTTGGAGGTCTGGTCCCAAATAGCTAGAGAGAAATCAGTCGACTGCAAAAAGCAGCTCTCAGTCCCAATTACGACTAGCTCATGTTTGGTCGTTCGATGTCAGAAAGCGGCATCTCTTCGGTTTCCATTCCGCAAGAGTACAGTTAGGTGGCCATATTTTCAGATGTCCTCAAACTTAACCAGCTGTGGTCTCATAATGAGCTCTACTAATACTGAAGATATCCTCCTTTCATTGAGGTAATCTGCTCAGGTCAGCTGGAAGCTTAGAGAGCCCTTTATCCCAGCTTAGTCCTGACACACTAATGTACTGGATCAACACACTATGATCAGAGAGACATATTCTCACCGGTTCCTCATCTTTAAGCAATGTATATGTGCTCTAGTAGTGGAGTATGTGTGGGAATTTAAAAATTAATTGGTCACAATACAGGAAGTTGATGAATCGGAATCCTTTTTAGATTCATTCTGAATGGTGCACAAACCTGCTGGGTGGTCACGTGCAAGATTCCCTGATTTAGTCCATTTACTCACTATTTAATACCATCCTTGTAATTTTACCAACCTTATCTCATTACGAAAACGTACCTGTGGGAACTTTTTCGCAAAACTGGAAATACGTCCTGCCATGTACGTTTCTTGACATTTTCGATGTGAAACGTCCACTGAGTGGTGCTAAAAGGTACCTTTTATGTGACGTTGGTTTTGTACGTCACCACAGTTCTGACTTGAAATGTCTGTTAAGTGGCGCTATAACTCTAATGCTCCATGATGTTTTAAAATAACATACCATCTGCACTACACCTACACCTAAACCTGAACAAAAGCGAATGTGATGTAAAAAAACGCAATCGCAAGCATCTAGTTTTAGCTTGTTTTTTGATCTCTCACCTTTCAGCTTTTTTATCGTGAGCCATTTTTTCACAGGATTCGTACCCAAGGATTCCGCATCCGTCCAGTCCAGTTTCATGCCGGCTGAGCTACCAAGCAAGCTTGTTGCATTCGGAAAGCGATAACTGTGTATGAAAACGATTACAAGCATTCGCTGTGTTACCGCCTCTAGTGTTTATTTCAGTTATAAACTGCAGTGGTATGTACTTATCGTATGTATTTTGCGTCTTGCGAAAAGTTCCCACAGGTACGTTTTTGTCATGAGATCAGATAAAATTCTGCAGTTTCGCTTCTTCAGAATGACTTTCATAATAATTTCACCCCATAAAGTACAACAGCACAGCCTTCTATCTGGAGGCACGTTGGTCGTTGCCTCTGTTGTTTGTGCTTTTCTCGACCACTTGTTTGTTTAATGATTAATTCTGCAGGGGCTTTATTGGATATTCAGGGTTAATAACTTTCCTTCGACTGGACGAGGGGGTGGAAAGCAGCGGCGACTTGAATTCTGCAAACGTCAATGAGCAAACCTTGCTCCTATGACAACCGTGCAATTCAGCCACCTGTTTCAAAAGATTATTTTACTGATTTGATATGTAATGCCAAGTTGAACTGCTTTCAGATTTGAAAGCAGTAAAGAACCTTGAAGTGATTTCACGCCAGTGGCAGAGAAAGGCGCCATTATGAGGAAACAAGCCGAAATATATCTTAACTGTAGCTTAACTGATGCACATTTTATTAGTATTATAAAGTAATATTCTAGAAATATTTTTCTTCTTGTTTAAATGTGATTAAGATTATAGCGCTTAACTTCTACTGAACCTGCAAGGAACTTTTTTAATGCAAATTCCATTTCTATGAAATCAGTGACACCATTTAATGTGCATATTCATTAAGCAAATGTTTATTCAAGTGCCAAGCTGTGAGTTCTCTGGTGTCACATTCTCCCTATGGGCTCTTAGCATGCAACCGGCCTTGGGTAAGGTAACCTGAGCCACATAGAATGAGGGTAGGCATTTGAAGAGCAAGGATCCAGCTCTATTTGCCATTGGCCTTCTCCTCTATAGAACGCCACTAGACATCCGTATGCATATTTAGCATGTTGGATTCTCATGCATACAAAGCCAGAAGCCAATCTGAATTACAAATTACGGAAAGTTGTCTGCAAGCTTATGAATTTGTGTTTCTGTTTTCGTGTCCCATGTATGGTTTTCTCCCCTATGAATTCTGTTCTAACTTTTTCTCCATTTCTCCTTGTTTGTAGGACCTCATGGCGAAAGTGCGAGCAATGCTCGCTGCCTCCAAAGGCCTTCAGCCGAACCCCTCCTGAGAGAGTTCCAGCACATCCAGACAGGATCAATCTCCAGCTACATCTCGCAAGACAGCGACAGCCTTCTGGCTAACCGCTGGACTGCTGTTCGCCTGACAAGCTGCGCAATGCTGGACGCTTTTATCCCTTTACGTATGCCTGTTTGGACCTTGCGTTAGATGTTTGCATTTCGCCTCCAGATTAGCATTAGGCATGGAGATCTCCTATATTTCAAAGGTGCAGGTGGAACCCATGCAGGTGCAACCAGTTTTAGCTCTAAAGCAACAAGAAAGTATTAAAGGCGTAATTCCTTGGATGCAACTAAAACGTTCTTTACTTTGTAACATCGTGTCTACCAGAAGGACACCGTTATATCCTTCTGTGAAGGATAATGCTGTTTGTTTCTCTCCTATCTCCTTTTCTTCCTCCACCTCTGAGCTCTTTCCGATATGAAGTCGTTTGCTTTTTCAGTTCTAGTTTTTTCCTTTAAATTTGTGGCCTTCGGTTTTTCATTTCTAAGTTTGTACGGGCCTAATTTTGATGCTACTTTGTAAAACCGTCAATAAAGTTTGAATTATGGAACACGAGCGTGGTTGCCTTACTTTCCGCAAGCGACACCCCGTCATGGTCGCCTTTTGCTCCGTCTGTTTTTCATTTCCTGCACCTGCTAGCTCTGGCCTTTCAACCGTCGGCGCATGTACTGCATCCCAGCATGCATTCTGCATGATAATTAGGCCCCAAGTTCTCTTGAAGGGTCTGTATGAGTGGGGCTCTCAAGAGATGGAGAGAGCAAGAGCGCACGGTGGGAATCATGGTCCATTTTAAAGTGAGCCTTTAATCTCGTGGCGGTTCAGCCCGCAGAGGCGATGTGGCGCGGCGCAGCGAGTCTCATTTGGTCTTGCGAGTGAGCAAAATAGACTGGTTAGTGATCCCCGGAGCAGGTCCCATCCAAACTTGTATTTATGCTCTCTTGACATGGAAAACTTTCCCATGTTCAGATTAGTTCTGATTCAAGTAGGGAAGTGTTTTCCTGGGCACAGAGGAAGTGTTTCTTACCAAAAACAGATCCAAAATTTCAAATGTCCATCTGGCGTGCTTTTTATTGATCATCCGGGTGTTCATTGTTCGCTCCGTCCCGTATGTTCAGCTAAACCTGCACAATTTAATCAAGGCACTTCATTTGCTCAAGTCATTTTTGATTTGCGCTATCTCAAAAATGTTCTCGTTTGTAAATTGATGCTTAATGTTCCATAATTGCACCAATCACGATAATCGTAATGCTACGTGCTTTTGAAAAGGGCAGCTTTGAACTAGATTTAATAACAGACCCTGCATTTTTATTACTCTTACGATTGAATTTTAACAATTCTCATTGCATACTTTGGATCTTATGAACAAAATGTATTTTTAATATATAAATATGCGTTATTGTTAGTGGTAGCAGCAGTATTAGTATATAATGTGTCTTTATTTCAATAGGCTTGTAAAAGCCAAATGTTTCTAAAATGAAATTCATGCTTTACAAAGGTTTTGTTGTGAACCGAGCCTGTGTTAAGTGAGCCGTTCACTTTGAAACAGACCTGAATGTCTATTCCTGATGGCCTTTTCCCTTTTTCCATTATTCTGTTTATTATTTCTATCCTTTTATCGAATACATACAGAGTCTTGGAAATAAAAGGCTTTGCTAGAGTGGCGGTTTAGTTTGTCGCTGTTTGCCGGAGTACAATATTTCATTGTGACACGGTTGTTACGGACGATTTTCAGGCCAAGTCTTTATAGGCAATTAACTAATTATAATCATTAAATGGAACTGTATTAGCTGGATTGAAACCGAAGGCGCCATCTCTGGAGGGTTGTTTTTGCCGCCGACATTGACCTGTTGTCAGAGGTGGTAGACAGAAGATGGGTTGACTATGCAGGCCGGGACGTCTTTTTTCTTTCTCGCCCGAGAGCTTGTGTTCATCATTACACACCAGCAATCTGCTCAGCTATAGCGGGTAAACACATAGCTCATTTCTGGCCAAGGCTTCAGTCATTCCGGCCTCGTAATGGCCGCAATATTCCCTCCAATAACTGGATTGCCTCGTATAGCATTAAATAATGGATTTATATGCAATTAAATGCACCTCATAACATCATTGATTTGATTCCGAAGGGCTGCGTTCAAGCTTTCGCCCACTCGCGCTGTCTGAGTTTTTGTGTACGACAAATTAAATGGGTGTGTGGTATCCAAAAAGTCACTTACAGGGCAGAATGAGAAGGCTGTTAAGGTGATTTGTTGACTTTATGAGATTTGAGAACTCCAGTGAAATGCTGGAAGGAACAGCCTCCTGTAGACAGAATCATCTGATATTTGGGTGTCTTGTCACTTTTTTGCAAGCTAATCTAGTTAAATGAACTGGGGTTGAGAATGATGTTTCAGGGCCTGTCTTTAAGTTTTATTTCCCTTCGTTTCCCACCGCAGTGGAAACCCCGCTAGAATGAAAGGAGCCGTGTGGCGGCACATTGGAAATCCAAGCTGGACCTAATTGAGTATGTGAAATTAAAAATCCAGAAGCATGTGTCTGAGAGCTTTTGATTCTCTTGATGTGGTTATTCAGCAGAGGGTTGTTGCACTTTTCAAAGTTGCAGCCTGAACTCCTTTAGCAGATTTGCTGAATTTCCCACAAGGGAAAAAAAACTCAGCCAGCTGTGATATATCCTGAATATTATGAAACTGAAAGGCCTTTATGGAAGTGCTGAGAACATTTTCAGCGTGGAAAAGAATATACACGAAAACTCTAATCCTCAAAGGCATCATTTTATGTGATGTAGGTGCTGTTACTGTAAAACATGTCAGTGTGGTAATTGAGATGTTTTCTCTCTCTATATGCAGGGATGTGGGAATTGTGCTTCTTAAATGCAACGTATAACATTAGAAAGAATGAAAATGACCACTGGTATGAGGAGTTTGTAAAGGTCAACTGATTAAATCACTGTTTATTCAGTGCTTTTTTTTTAAATCTAGTGCCACTGTTAGTCTTTATCGCTCTCTGCTGTTTACCATATTCAAGGTGTCCCTATTAAAGTGTTGCAGACTGTCTTAAGTCTCACACTTGTCCTTCAAGTATCAATTCTATCCCACACAGCCTCAGGAAATGGGTTGCGTTATCTCTCCTGTGGCGATACCATGTGATCACTCTAGCTGGGCTGTCTGCAGATTTATCCTGCAGATGTGAAAGATTTTTCGAGATGATATCACCCGTTTCCAGTATAAGGTTACAATTTAATTTAGTTTTTGTTGCTTTAATACATATTTTTTGTTTTACCCACGCACATTCCTTATTGAGACAATTTTAATAAAGTATAACCATCTTATCTGTCTTCAGTGAAAATCAGTTAACATGGACGCATTTAATAATTTAACAAATTATGCTTTCTCAGTCTGACACGATCTGTTGTATTAATCATTATTATAATCAATATATCAAATTTTAATTATCACATTGATGCACAGACCGCAATCAGATTAGATGCCATGTTGAATTTAAAGGTATAGTTTACACAGAAATTAAAATTCTGTCATTAATTAATCACCCTAATGTTGTACTAAACCCATAAGACCCTTGTTCATCTTAGAACACAAATTAAGATATTTCTAATGAAATCCAAGAGCTTTCTGACCCTACATAGACTGCAACGCCACATTCAAGGCCCATAAATGTAGTAAAGACATTGTTGAAATAGCCCAAGTGACATCAGTGGTTCAACCATAATTTTATGAAGCTGTAAGAGTACTTTTTGTACGCAAAGAAAACAAAAATGATGACTTCATTCAACAGTTTATTCTCTTTTGTGTCAGTCTCCGCTTTATGTTCACATGAGTACTGATGTTCGGATGCGCTGTGGCTTGTTTACAATCAGAGGAAGATGCATGTTGTACAAAAACAGTCTTTGTAAACATCTGAAGATTTCGACAGAGAGGACGACGTGCAATTTTTTTGCCCAGTCTTACATGTTTGAACCAGAATATGCAGATGATGAGCTAAGAAAGATGGACGAAGACTGACACGAAAGAGAAGTAATTGAATATTGTCGTTATTTTGTTTTCTTTGCACGTAAAAATTATTCTTGTAGCTTCATAACATTAAGGTTGAAACACTGATGTCACATGGACTAGTTTAAGGAAAATTTACCATGGTTTTACAACAAATAAAACCAAAAAAAAACATGGTTACTATATTTAAACCATGGTAACTACACGTTAACTATTGCTTTGGTATTTTAACCGTGGTTTAACCATGGTATTCATAGTAAAAATGTAGTTTTACAAATAGTAATCAATACGCCAAACAAACGTGGCTACACTTTTACTATAATAAAACCATGGTTAATTTTCGTAAGGGCTTTCTACTTTTCTGGGCCTTGAACGTCAATGCAGGGTCAAAAAGCTCTCAGATTTCATCAAAAATATCTTCATTTGTGTTCCGAAGATGAACGAAGGTCTTACGGGTTTGAAATGACATGAGGGTGAGTAATTAATGAGGGAATTTTCATTTTTGGATGAACTATTCCTTTAAGGCAGATTAAAACAACGCTGTGAGGGATAGACTTTGGACTTTACATAGGCCCGCACTTTCTAAACGTCCCAGATCAGGTAAGTTTCAATTAGCTTTGGGAAGTTCGGATCATTTTACCGACTCGGACCTTTCAGTCTCGAACGAATGAACGAATCTTTTTTCGAGTCATTTCGTTCATTTTAGCAAACTACTGTATAATTAAAATGTTACGTGTTGCTTCCCGAACACATCTACTGCTTACACAAACGCTGATCACACTACAAACAAGACAAAACTATAATGCTATAAGAAACAGAAAAGATTAATTCATTGTTTACCCGGGTCTTAAGTCTATGACTAGCTCACCTCACCTCTTATCTGACAAGTCTTCGGGTATGAGTCGTTCGGTTCATCACGTGACAGCCCCATAAGCATAACCAATGCAGTGTGAGCCGGAAAAAGAATTGATTAGTTCATATCTCGAATCTTTGGATTCGCATGCGCGACTGAACGAATCACTCCCCGAGACGACTCGTTTTTCCCGAGGCACATTAAAGATTCGTTCAAGATGAACAAATCCTTCAAGAACGACCCATCACTAGTTTAAATCATTTTTCTTTATTTTTTTGTTCGGCTGCATTATAAACAAAACTTCTAAATCACAACGGGTCTAGTTCTCTTGGGAACGTTAGCAGAACACAGCGCGCCAAAGACGTGCACAGGTAAGCAATGGCGGCTGCCGCGATCTCGCTGTTTATTTTCTAAAGGTTTGACATCTGCCCTGTATTGTTTGTCAGTTAATTAGTACTACTACTTTTATTACTTTGTAGTATATGCCTCGTTAAGATTCAGCGCTGCTGGCAAAACTGTGTGGTGCTCGTTGAATGGCGTTGTGCTTCTAAATCACAAGGGTGTAGCTCTCTTTGGGAACCTTAGCAGAATGCAGCGCGCCAAAGACGTGCACAGGTAAGCAATGGCGGTTGCCGCGATCTCGCTGTTTATTTTCTAAAGGTTTTAAGGCTGCCTGTATTGTTTGTCAGTTAATTACCACTACTACTTATATTACTGTGTAGTATATGGCTCGTTAAGATTTAGCGCTGCTGGCAAAATGTATGTTGCTGGTTGATTGCTAAATTATTAAAAATGAATATGCCTATCCCTGTCTTTCTACATTAAGATTGGTTTTTGAAAACCTGAGATGCATTGCAGCTGTTAATAATGTCCCTTGAGATGCTGTTCACTGATTTGATTCTGTAGCATTCTCTCTTCTCTCTGCCTTTAGTAAGTTACCATTTCAATTTTTCTACCACAGTCTTTCTTGGGGCCATCTTGAGGGCTCCCTGTAACCTGCCAAGTCAAGCCGGCTTGTCCTTTGTGGTGTTGGGACAGTGGTTTGTGGGGTCGAGGGAGAAAAAAGGGAATATTTTATCAAAGCCATTGACTGAAATGTTTGAGTGGACATTTGCAAGTCAAATAGTCTGTGGGATCTAGAGGCTTGACTAGAGCAGGAATCTTGGGAAATGTTTAACTGCTTTATTCTAATGCTTTATACCTCTGTCTCATGTTATATCAGTGACTTCGGTTTGATGCATCAATTAGAGAGCATTTATAAAAAGCAAAAATGAAGCCTTGATTCTCACACATGGCACTGTGTTTGAGCAAGTGTGTCCCCGAGGTCCTTCACCTCATAAAGGGTTGATTTGAGTGGGGAGGCTTCATAAATCCTTGTAAATCCATTCCTGGCGCTCAGACAGTCCTCTCATTTTTTTTTAACACCTGAAACATTGTTATTTTAGCTGCTGGATGAAGTAGCTCTCCTCTAAGTGCTCTATTTCCCTCTGTCTCCCCCTCTCTCCTGTCTTGTTTATAGAAGTGCTATTAGTCTGTAGCTAGTCCATGTCCAGAAAGCACCATTTGTCCAATGCTAATCTTGAGGAGGGAGATTTTGTCGAGGAATTATGGAGTTGTATATAAGTCTTATTATACAGCTCAAGGATTCCGGCTGTACAATATCAACAGAACTGCTCAGTTAGCTGAGCTACACTCAGAAATATTTAGGCCTACATTTACGAGTTATGCATTTCAATTGCATATAAAAGTTGCATCAATTTGGATTACACACTTTTAACATAAACTAATCAATTTAATGTGATGCATATTTGTCGGTCTCACATAAATAAAACGGGTTTAATTTCTGTACTTAATAAATCATGGCATAGTTTATTATTTGTATATATTTGATCTTATCAGAGGATCAAGCGCGTAGTGCTGAAACCCTATTGTAATTGTTAGAATCTCCGACAAACTCAGAACAATTATGTAAGAGCTCAATCTGAGGTTACAGGGAAAAAATCACAGAGCTTGGCCACTTACAAAACATGGCCGCCATTTTTGAGCCTGAGCACCTGTTAGACATAGTTAACGGAGGCCGATTGGAACAAAGCTCAGTGGGCCTGTTCAATTCACGGCCCCAAAGATCTGACAGAAATTTAAAAGAAATCGGCCACTGGGGCATATTGCATTTTTCAAGGTTGTAAACGATTGTAGGTCTTGCAGTTTTTCACACATACGTACAATATTTATACCACGCGATAGAACTCCTCATTCCGGACAACTTTGCCTCTAGAACCACTGCTGTCTATCAAATCGTTGAGACAATGTAGAAAACCTATTTTTGCGAACTAGTCCTAGGCTTTCACTCATCTGGAAAAAAACACACACTGCAGTACAATTCTCTGCACTCTCTAGGCCAGTAATGATTAAAAAAAAATGTTGAAATTTACCCTTTGGGAAGCTATAATAGGTTGTTTAAAAAAGGGGCCTGTCCAAATTTACCTAAAATTCCGTAAAGTCCAAAGAAAAACTCAAAACTTCACGAAACCTGCTGAGCACATGCGACAGGTGATTCTAAACAAGCATGCAAAGTTATAAGGGGATCAGACCACAGCTGGCACTATAACATTCATAAACATTAAAAAAACATAATACTTCTGTGGTAAATTTAAAAAAAATAGTTATATGTGCTTAAATGCCTTAAAGCACTTGAACCCCGGTAATCACTGATTGCAGCTATATTTTAAAGTACATTTTCGAATGCATTTTTTTCCAGATTGCTTAGAATTAGCATAAATCTTTTTAATTGTGGGGGAAAAAATTACATTTATGAAGTTAAAGTATAAACACGGTGTGAAATATGTCTAGATATTTGTGCTATCTTAGTGTTTTTTATTTGGTGTTCTCATGAACGTGTGTCAAAGAATGAAGTAGTTATTTTTGTTTTCTTTGCATACAAAAAGCATTCTTGTAGCTTCATAAAATTATGGTTGAACCACTGATGTAACTATTTTAACAATGTCCTAACTACCTTTCTGGGCCTTGAACATCAGTCAGTTGCGTTGCTGTCTATGCAAGGTCAGAAAGCTCTTGGCTCTTTTATCAAAAATATCTTAACTTGTGTTCCGAAGATGAACGAAGGTATTACGGGTTTGGAACGACAAGAAGGTGAGTAATTAATTTCAGAATTAAAATTTTTGGTTGCACTGCCATTGTATTAAACTTGTTTCAGAACTACATGAGGCTGAGTAAACGATGAAAGCATTTTCATTTTGGGGTGAACTGTCCCTTTAAACATGGAGGTCTGCTACAGTGAAGGTTAATGATGGCTGCTGGCACTGCCCACCTCGCTAGATTGAGGACTCAATCAAATGCCCCCCTCCAAACGCCAAACTCATAAATTCTCCTACCCGGTGTGCCCAGCGTGCTGCTAAATGTCATTTTAACTTATGACCTTGCAGTAGAGGACCATGTAACGTGAGAGGGGAGAACGTGAGGCTCCAGACACCTGTGGAACGAGCCGTCTGGTCGCCCTGCGAAAAAGTCCCAATCCAAACAAATCAGCTTCAGTTTGCGCCTGTCTAATTATCCTCTTACGAATACGAACGAGCGCTTGCCTCCACGGGGTGCGCAGAATCGCAGCGAGGTGGAATATCTCCTCGCTTTTCTTTTGATTTCTTTGTTTCTGTCATTAACTTCCTACAGCGTCCTGAGAGGATGTTTTCAATCTTGTACTCTTTGTGTTTCTTGTGTAATGAGAGAAAAGAGCGTTTAACAGGGTTCGATCACATTCTTGAGCTTGGGCTGCTGCGCTCTGATTTCGCTCTCTTCAGTGCTGCATGTTCAGACTGATTGAACTAGGAGAGAGCAAACGAGTGCCTCAAGCTTTGTTGCGCCGCCTTTCACAGCCCTAAAGGCGGATACTCGCTGGAGAAGGTGACCCATGAGATTTCAGAGGCTTTTTTCATTCTCTGTAATAGAGCTGACTGGTTGAGGAGGACTTTTAAAAAGTAATATCACTCTCCATTTCTCACATGTCTTCCACTTTGGAGTTTGCAGTGCAGTGCATGTAAAAAGGGAGGCCTTGTTCCAAATGGCATACTTAATGTGGGCTTGTTGTCTCTTGGCTGTTCCGCAGTCGTGGAACTGCAGGGTGATGTAAAATCAGATTTCAAGTCTCTGAGTTGAGTCCAAGTCAAGTTTTAAGTCTTTCAAGGACAAGTTTAAAGTCGAGGTTTTTTGCTTTTAAAATAGATTTTTTATTATGGAATCACCAATATTACACTTTAGGCCAATATTGATAAGCTGACAGTTGATTTATGTTGGCTGATAACTGATAAATGTCTGATATTTCTAAATAAATAACAAATAAAACACTAAAAACTAGATTGAGTTGTTTCCACAGCAAATTTAGACATTATAACGTCACGTACAGTACAGTATGAAAAATGGATATTGATTTTGAGATTTAACAAAGATTACTTTAAACAGTGCTATTAAATTATTATTGCTAACATTTTACAATAAGTTCTCATTTGTTTCTTATTTGCACAGTATGTAATTTTCACTGCTAGAGGGCACGTATTCAAAACAAACAAAAAACAAAGGCGTTGTTTGATGATGCCATGGTTGAGTGTGGAATTATGGGAGTTGTTGTCTTCATCCCCACCAACTAGGGCCCTATGATTTCCAAGATGAGAAAAACACGGACGGAATCACGGAATCCTGTCATAAAAATTTAATTTGCTTTATAACGTGGAATCATGGAATTTTTGTCTAATTTTGGGTGAATAAATCAAAAATAGGTTAGTACATTTAATCATGGACTAGTGTCTATGAATATTAAGAAATAAGAATACTATTTAAATGTGAGTTCTGCATATCTCTGTGTGAATGAATGCCACAGATGCGTGGTTAATGAACATGACTCTCAGAGCAGTTCTTGAGGTTACTTCCTGAGCATTTTACCATTATTTTTGAGAAAAAACTATTGTCATATCATATAAAAACAGAAACTTGAAGAAACTGTGACGGAAATGTATTACTTAATGTAATGACACTACTCCTTTTTTTAAAGAATGCTGCCCAGAAAATGTAAATACACTGTATTTATGCAAAATAAATAAATTAATAAAATAATACAAATAATACAATTAATTCTTCATAAAGTTCATTAATTAGACATGGTTTTGGTTATTCAACTTAAAACCGAATCCATAGAATTTACGGAAAGCCCTGAATTTGGTAAAAATAAAATTGAATTTGACATATTTCGAGGGGCCTTTAAAATAACATTTTTGTTAAACCTTTAATAAATTGCTGTTGTTGTGTAAGATTCATGATTTCAATTAATTAGACATATTTTGATTAATATTTTTTAATCAAACCGTTAAAGAGTCTAGAAAATAAAAAACAGAATCCAGAATTAATAAAACTGAAAAATGGAATTTGGGGAAAAAATAAAATAGAATTTGAGAAAAAATAAGAGATTTCATAGGACCCTACTAAAGTTTTAGAGTACTTTAAATTCGAGGAGGAACATTATTTTGCACCAAAAATGATCTGAGTGCAAAGGAAATCTAAATGTAAAAATAGTGTAAATGACGGATACCTGTGTATGAAAAACATATCAGATAACTAATAACAATATAGTTTCACTATACACTCTTGTTCAAAAGTTTGGGGTTGATAGAAGTCTCTTTTACTCACCAAGTCTGCATTTATTTGATTATATATAAATACAATAAAAAAACAGTAATATCTTTATTTTAAAAAGTGTTTGCTAATCACATAATGAGAGAGATCATTCCTGTACAGAGGTGATCAGTTCAAGCTCCACTGAGAATTACACTAAGAGCACAAAACCTTCGTAAATACAAATGCTCTTGTTTTATTTCCCTGGACAATGGATTTTATATGAGCTTGGCTTGCTACGATTTTGTGTGTTAGGTAAAACTGACGTAAGAGAGACATTGTTGAGGTCATGTAGGTGAACCCTTGACATTTTCACCTCAGAGCGTCTGATTCTGATTTCGCAGCCTCCCTGTGTTTTCACACGGTCTGATGAAGATCTCATACTTGGATAGGTCCACATTTGTTGACCACTTTTGACAAATGATCTGGTGTTAAAAGACACCAAAGCTGCTTATAAAACAAAAACTAAAGTAAACCAGTTGATCATGGGGGCAAAGTGATCTCTCAAGCGAACTGCCGTTTTTTAGACAATGCATGATTGCAACATGATTACAGTGCGGCGAGGAGCGTAATTTACCTGCCTAGTGTGCCATTGTGTTTGTCCTGTGGCATACACCCACCCTTTATCAGGGAGAATAATGGCCTCATCAGTTCTCGTCTTTCTTGCCTTTCTTGCGTCTTTCTGCACAAGCGCGAATGTGCCTTACTCTATGGGGCGGATAGCCGGGGAAGATACGGTATCATTTTACTCGGAGAGAGGCATTTTGTTAGGGCATGTGATGAGGCATGTTCGGCGTCTCGAAATCATGCATCTCCTCCGCAAGATTGCATTGAGCTCACCTTCGGGCGCTGCCGCTATCAAAAATTGTTTTCCTTTATCTTCGTAACATAGGGAAGCTGACGTATCCATGCTCCAAACTGAATATAACAGCTTCGTACTCCAACTAATTGGCTCCCACATTTACGCTGAAGGGCACTTAGATACATAATCATTTTCGGTGCGAGTAATGTTTCCCGTTATGTTTACCCTTTCATTTTCCCATTCTCTTACACCCTGTCAGATTCCTCTTCCGTTCCGTCTCGGTATCTTTTTCTCACTCACACACAAATGAGCACAAACGCGCAGTTGGATTTTAGATGTTCTCAGCGTCCCCAGCGTCCCCGGTGTCCATATGGCAGAGGAAAGAAACTGGAGTGGTCAGAATCCACTTCAGTTAATTGCTCATTGTGTTTTGTTTTGTAGCATTCAAGTGTTTGTTCGAGAAGATATTCCCTGTAGGATTCAGCTGGACCCGTGGCTTTTTGTTTTGACATGTTTTATTTATTTATATATATTTTTTATTTTAAAGCATCGGAAGAGGAGGACCATAGGGGCTTAGCCTGATTACGCGTTAGGGGCCGTATTTGATCATGCCTTTGCAGCTGTTTGCTAGGTGTGGAGAGAAAAGTGGCTTCAAAAGAGTACGTTTTCAGTGGGGAATCACATAAGGCCTCCCGTGGCTCTGTAAACAGGCACTGCTAAGTGCTTTGATTCTTTATACCCCACTTTTTGTGCTTGAGACCAAGACTTTCACCACTATGGTAGGTCTCATATGCATAAATGCAGCATTATTATCTGAGTGTGGATTGGTGGGAATGAAATGGAGGGATTTGTGGGGAAAGAGCTACATGCTCTGCGAAGACAGATCAACAGAATCCAGTCACACTTAAGTGGATTACTCTGGCTGAATTTAATTGCGACATTAGTAAAGAAGGGACACTATCTGATCATTTTATGGTCTGTCTGAAGCCATATGGTGTAATTTTGTCTAATTACGTTGTAGCTCTGACCTTATGGGTGTCTTGGGAGTCTGGGACATGGAGTTATTATTGCTACTTTGACCTTATTGGTTTATAGTTTCTATTCATGTGTAAGACAAGAGTATTGCTCTCTGAGATTTCTTTTTAAAGGGATAGGCCACTTAAAAAGTAAATTTGTCATTGTTTGCTCACCCGGATTTCAAATCAAAATTTTTGAGGGCCTAAACATACTCGAAAGCTCATGAAACTTTGCACACGCACTAAAAGTGGTGAAAATTGACATCTGATATGGGTTTCAGAAGTGGGTGTAACACCAATACCTACAAAAAAAGTCTCACGGAACTAAGTCAGAAACCCAACAGGAAGTCTTATTTTGAATTTTCTCTGTAAGTTTTGTGCCGTTTTCGCCATTTTCAGGCGTATTTAAACAAACTCCTCCTAGAAGTTTAAACAGATCAACTCCAAATTTGGTCTGTGTAATCTAAAGCCCATTAGTGACATTAAATTGCGAAGATCTTGAGTTTTCGTTGAAGGGCGTGTCCGTGGCGGACTGACAAACTTTGATGTTTCGCCAGGAAACACAAAGTTTTTATAATTCAGGCAAACAATGTCCCATCTGCACCAAAATTCACGTTTAATAAGAGTCCTGTCCTGAACACATGCCCATGCCCATATTCGGTTATAGTTATAGCGCCATCTGCTGGCAACAGGAAGTGACATGTTTAACACTAACGCTGTGGTTTTAAACTCCTCATAGAGATTTAATAAAATCAACATTATATTTGTTCAGTCTACTTTAAAGACCTTTGTAATGTTAAATTGCGAAGATCTTGAGTTTTTGTTAATGACTTGTTTTACACTAACTCAAATGTAACGTTTTATCTGCACCAAACTTCAAATGTGTGGTCAAAGTCCTGGTTTGAAGACATCTACATGCCAATATTCAGGTACATTCATAGCGCCACCAGCTGGCAGCAGGAAGTTTGGCGCATATGAATGTCTTTGAGATATTCCTCCTATATTTACCAGTTTAAATGCATATTGCTTGCCGTTCACTGTTTTCCTAAAGCCACCTGGTGGCGGTGAGCCCAGGTGCGAGGGCCCTTTCAACGCTTTAATTATGTTTGTTTTCTTTGCACACAAAAAGTATTCTTGCAGCTTCATAAAATTCCAGTTGAACCACTGATGTCACTTGGACTATTTTAACAATGTCCTTACTACCTTTCAAGTCTTGAACGTGGTAGTTGCGTTGCTGTTTATGCAGGGTCAGAAAGCTCTTGATTTCATCAAAAATATCCTAATTTGTGTTTTGAATTTCAGAATTTTCATTTTGGCTGAATTATGCTTTCAAGTTAAAGAGCAGGCTTTTTTCCTTTTTAATTTTAATTACAAATAACATTTTTGATTTTTTCCGTCACATTTTATCATCTTCCACAGAAGAAAAAAGCCCGTACGACAAAGTTTGAAATGCCACGAGAGTGAGTAAATGATGACAGAATTTTCATTTTTGGTTGAACTAATCCTTTTCCAACATTTAATTCCTGTCAGGAGACTGCTCCAGCATACCAAAGCAAACCTCCGCTGAACACGACTCTAACCTTCATTTTGTTCACATATTTCCTCTCGAGCCCAAGCCTTACTTTAAATAAATAAATAAAAATGAAGGGTCAGGACTTTCCGCTGACTGGCAGGGCTAATCAGCACCACTGCCTCTCTGCCAGTCAACGCTGTATCGGGTTTGTAACAGCATAATCCTTTTACACTAATGCAAAGGATAACAGGGGAAAAATAGCAGCGCTGTGACATTGAAGCCAGACAGGCTCTTGTTTTCACAGTATTGCTGGCATAGAGTTGAGGTTTCCTTCATAATGCTTTATTGTGTGACGGCCGTTTTGAAACGTGCCCTCCTTGTGACAGTTAAAACGGATAGGCCAACGAGAGACATTTCAGGAGCTGTTCATAAGTTACAGAGGGGAACCAGTGAAGCAGAGTGAAACTGAAATTAATGTTTCTCTGCACAGAGGCCGCCAAGGCCATATCAGTACAGGAAGGGCCTGTCATTTAACATGCCTCGTCGTCTTTAATTAGAATCTGCCCCTCAAAAGTAACTTGTGTTTGTGGCTAAACATACAGCTGGCAGCTCTGTGCATAAAACTTTGGTCCGGCCTGGACTTCCCTGTGGTGCGCGTGTACTCTGAGAGAAGTTTCTCTGGCATGTGCTGCGGACGTTTTTGGAGGCATACAAGTAGACGCATGTGAACAGGGGATTGAGTTTAGCTTAAATTGTGCCCCATACAGCACAGGGGCATGAACTTTGACACCTGTTTCACAGTATGGGTCACTGAAGCGTTTGATCCAGTGATTTGATTGCAACACAAGTGTGATATAGTGGCATATATGTATATGGGTGTCCTGGGTGTTCCCTAACAAAATAAGTATGTCAAAGGGGTCATGAACTGTCTTTGTTTTTTATTTTGTACTGTTCTCTGAGTTCAACTTATAATGTTATCAAGATTTTTACATCAAAAACATAATTTAGAAGTAATAGGCTATTTTCTGTCCTGCTCTTAAACCCCCCTCAGCAGAACGCTCTGTTTGAAGGAAAGGAAAGGACGTGACGTGACGTGTGGCCAAGTATGGTGACCCATACTCGAGATTTTAACCCATCCAAGTGCACACACACAGTAGTGAAAAACACACGCACACACACCCAGAACAGTGGGCAGCCATATTGCTATCGCTGCGGCGCCCGGGGAGCAGTTGGGGGTTCGGTGCCTTGCTCAAGGGACTCACCTCAGTCGTGGTATTGAGGGTGGAGAGAGCTGGCTATTCACTCCCCTCACCTTCAATCCCTGCCGGACCTGGGACTTGAACCTGCAACTTTTCTGTTACAGGCCCGACTCCCTTACCATTAGGCCACGGCTGAATGGGTGTGGTGGATTGTAGACTCGGAAGTAAAAGCCCCACTGCTGTGAGTGGCTAACAGCGGTACATTTATTCCTCATAGATGGACGTCATTTAGTTTAAATCTTTTTGGAAGTTCCGCATCGAATTAACCTACCTTCGCATTCGCCTCTCTGGTAAACACTATTGGCAAATTGGTGGGCGGGGCTAAACAGGCAGTGATGTCAATCTTCTGCGGAGGTGGTGCTTATCCACACTATTACATCATAGAATAAAACATTCCAAAAGCTGTCGTTTTGACAGAATGCCTTCAATATAAGCTGTTTTTTT
>JAHKKF010537058.1:68343-101166 GCA_019740295.1 Labeo calbasu
GTTATAATAAGTAATATTGTTTCAAATCAGGTTAACATGTTGAAGATTACCTGATAGGCTGTCGATTCATTAAATGATTAGCTGTTTCCTCTAAAAAGCTGATTATTCAGTGACATCCATTCAAGAAAAATGGACTCTGGTCTCCTTTTCCATGTACTGCCAAAGTGGAAGCATTAGCTGTTAAGCTTTTTTGGCTGTAGGGTTGCCTTCTAGTGACTTTGTAGTAAGCTTGCGCTGTGTGTAGTAGCGCTGTTTCATTCCGCTTTTTTAGGGGGGGCTTTTTTTGACGACAGGAAGTGAGTGGGAAAGAGAGAAGGGGGGTGGGATCGGGAAAGGTCCAAGAGGCGGGATTCGATTTCGGGACACCCGAGGTGCAATTGCACCATATGTGGTGCATAAACATTATATCGAATATTTTTAAAACTCTTGTTATCGTTTAATCAAGTAAAATTATATTGCATGGATATCAAGGAAAATGATGTGGTACGATCTTAAATGGTTAGTTCACAAATGAAAACTCTGTCATTAATTACTCATTTTAGTCATTTAATAAAATTACGGTTGAACCACTGATGTCACATGGACTATTTTAACGACGTCCTTACTACGTTTGTGGACCTTGAACATGGAAGGACCCTTGCTGTCTATGCAGTCAGAAATCTCTCAGATTTCATCAAAATATCTTAATTTGTGCCATGAAGACAAACGAAGGTCTTTCGGGTTTGGAACAGCACAAGGGTGAGTAATTAATGACAGAATTTTCATTTTTGGGTGAACTAACCCTTTAAGATAAACTCTAAATGTCTCTTCGGTCAAGTAGACGGTTCTTGCCTTAGTCACCTCAGTATTTTGGTTTCCGCTCTGGGTGATTTTTCGATAAATATTTTGCCATCTGCTCTGTCACTTTTGGTCGTTCCTCTTTTTTAAAATGTTTGGCACATTAGACGGCATGGACTCCAGTAGGCAGAGAAATCGATCTGCTTTTCTTTCCTCACAAAAGCAGTAGCTCTGAGATGGACTGGGACTCTGGGACTGACCATTGTTTAACGCTTTTTACAGAGTAGCTCACGAGCGGCTTTGAGGGGTGCGCTGCCTGCCGTCTTTCAGCGGCCGACGTCCTAAAAACCAGTTTCATTGTTCACTGTATTCTAAACCTATCCATCTCCCAAAAGGAATTGCGTTTGGCTCTGTGGATGAAGCATGTGTAGCCACTTGTGACTTTTTTAAACCAGGCTTATATGGATCAGCCCCCTCTATAAAAAGACCAGCTAACAGCATATTTCTCTGCAACACACATGCACAAAGACTCATCTGAAGAGTATGATCAAACATGTTTCCAGACTCTTCTTGTTGTACACAGAATACAGATTTCATTCAGCCCCAACAACAAAAGCACCATTTTTTCCATAGCTCTATGCTTATAATTATTTTGTTGCTTGCTGTGTCTAATTAGCGCATAAAGGCTACACTTGTTGTTTTCTGGATTATCTTTGGCTTTGAAATCTAACCCTTAGGTTCTTGTTAGATTGAATACAAGCCTCAGCATGAATGTTTAGCATCAGTGTAGCCACATTAAGCTGGATTCAGTCTCTCTTGGTGAAGCTTTTTTTGGACTGCCCTCCCCAGATACTAAGGAACTCTCTTTAGGCCTGTCAGCCTTTGAGAGAATCACTGTCTTCTGTCTTGCGCGCCACACTCGAACGCATTTTGGATCTTTGCTCCCTTAAGAGGAAAGAGCAAACGAAGAAGTGGCTGGGCATAAAGACGCTTGCTCTGTGCTCAAAGAACGGCCCAATTTAAGCGCTCTATCATGGAACCGATGCCTTCAATGACGGGTACCTGAAGGCATGAACAGACCTGATGTTATGCAAACTGTTGAATCTGTTACCTGCTGCTTGATCGTCAGTCAGGTACCGTTTCAATATTGACATAATTGGCTTTTATTACCAAAGAAAAGAGTTGACGTAAAACTGCATGAACTGTGTGCATGCATTTGTTATTTTAGTGAAAATGTCACCAGATGTGATGTGTGGAGACGTTTCAAATCTGTAAGAAAGCGAATGGCATCTTGTACCCGTCTCCAAGGACGTGTCTGCATTATCCTTCTTCAGTTCCTCCTACAACAATCTGGTAATCTGAAGGCCTTCATGAAAAGAAAGACATTTCATTTCAAATATTATCCTGAAGAACTTCCTTTGACACTCACACGCATGTGTACTTGAAACTGGGCATTTGCTGTCATCTTTTCTAGTGCTAAGCAATGGACTTCTCTTTTTTTCTCGGATTTTACTTTTATTTCAATTGCTAATGCAATCAAAACATAATGGACAGAATGTGAGTATCGGCATGAGCTTATTGCCTTTTTCAATCCCGGGAGAACAGAGGCTATTAAACCGGTCCTGAAAGAGAGCTGATGTGCCAGTAATGCACATCAGTTTTGGTAACGGATAGATGGATATTGGCCACAGGGGGAGAGAGTTGTAGTGATTATTTGCGGCAGCATTATGTGCGATTCTCAAGTCGCTCGATGTATTTCAGTCATGCATTTTATTAAGTTTTAAAATAGATGGATCAAGATTCGGATGGCGGTAGGAGGTTTGGTTGGAATCCAATTAGCCATTGTCAGCCACATTGTGGTTAGACTGTGTTTTCAGGCTCAGACTAATGTTTGCATGTTTACGCAGATTCGCACATTTCTTTGGAGAAATAATCCCATCTTATGAAGCAAAAGAGACCGTGTTGGCAGCTCCTTGGGAGAAATTATAACAATGACAAGTTATCAATTCTCCCTTTCTCCCTTCCGTAATGATAGCTCTCAGTTGGATTGGATTTGAGCCAAATCCTCTTCTCTGATCTTATTGATTTACCAGACTGCTTTAATTGCAGAGGTAGATTTAAAGTCAGAGAGCAAATAGCTTTTATATTTTATCTTATATATAATCTTTATGTTCTTTCTTGAGTTTGAGGGCTAAACGTTTTCTTTTTTTCCAAGCTAAAAAGGCTGTGAAATTGAGAAGATGCATTCATAAATTGAAAATGTACCCTTGAAGCATTTTTTTTTATTTTGATTGTAGTGTTATATGATGTTGCATCAAAATGTGAGTTGTTCAGTGTTTACACGTGTTTACTACTGTAGTAATTGTTACCCTGAGTGCTCTTCTTTCGAGTTGAATGAATGTGAAGAGCAGCGGGGCTGATGAAGAGCGCTACACTTTTGAGGACCATCGAGAGACATTATTAAAAATGCTAAATTAGAAAATATGATTTCAGTTAAGTCAATGTTGGTTATTTGCAATTATATAATTTATTATCTGTTTGAGTTTTGACTTTTGCTCATGTTTTTGTTCAGCAGGTCATGTCATCATTTTTCTGTGCTGTTTCTGCTGTGTCACTGGTGTTTAATTTGATGTATAGCTGCTCTTGACAAAGCTGCCAGTGTAATCCTATTCACCAACCACACGGCCCATTCTACAGATTGTTCATCATTAATTTGCTGGATATGGCTCAATGGCCCTGTGCCTTTGGGTGCAGATTAAAAGATATCCGTCCAAGAAAATGTCAGTAGATTCCTTTTTGATTAAGGTGGGTGGTTTTTATTCGCTTAAAAAGAACGCTCCCTGTCCATTGTGTGTGATATTAATGGGTCAATTTGGCCCCTTGGGCCTTTATTACACCACTGAAATATGAGTATTTTCATAGAAAAGATTTTTTGCTTGTTTTCTCTTTATCTCCTGTTTTCCTCATTTTTCTTTATCATCATTTTCGTCATGTTTTTTTTTTTTTTGCTTTTGTTTGTGTGATTGTGTGTTATTTTGCACAGTTACTCAAATATTCCCATATTAAATAAAATAAAACAAAATTGGCCTGAAATATTCTCTCATATTATATTATATTATATTTTTTTAGTTTATGTCTGTATAGGTGTGTGTGTGTGTGTGTGTGTGTGTGTGATATTTTGCACAATTACCTAAATATTCCCATTTTAAAGATCTTAGATAAATAAAATAAAATATAGGGTTTTTTTAGTATTATATTATATTGGTGTTTGCCTAAAATATTCTCTAATATTATATTATATTATATTATATTATTAGTTTTTGTTTGTATAGGTGTGTGTGTGTGTGTGTGTGAAATTTTGCACAATTACCCAGATATTCCCATTTTAAACATCTTACATAAATAAGATAAAAAATAAAATAAAATAAAATAAGCTTTTTTGTATGTTTTGGTTTGGTATGCACAATTACCCAAATATTCCCATTAAAAAAAAATTGGATAAAAAATGAAATAAAATAAAATAAAATGAAATGAAATGAAATAAAAGCTTTTTGATATTATACTATATTGGTGTTTGCCAAAAACATTCTCTCATATTATATATTATATAAATTATATTGTTATATCAATATTATATTATATTATATTATATTACATACGTATTTTTTAAAGTTACTTTATTTAAATATTTCTATGTATTTCTACAATAGTGTAATGATACAGTAAACAGTTATCTTAAAGCAAAGCTAATTCCATTCCATGTAGATTCCATTCATCGCTGTTATTAATCTTGACTTTTCAAGATCACAAAAAAAAAAAAACAGAAAAATAAGAATGGCCTCCATTATTATTGTAGGATGCTGTTCTGACCTTGTAAATTAATTAGTACTGCATGTTTCTGAACATGATTTGTCAAATTTTCATTTTCATACTAGTCATTGCACGTGATTGAACTCACATGTGGTTGAAATACTGCCATTATTTTTGCTCTGGTTCAAAAAGCTTTGTACCTAAATGTTTTAATCTACTTTTTTTTCTTATCTGCACAGGAGCAGCATCAGAAGTGTTCAGCACGGGCAGAGGAACATTGCTTATTTTCAGTACAGTGACATTTTAAATTGGTCCACTTCTCAAGAAAGCTTGTTTGTGAAACCTCCATTAAATTTGCCACTGAAGCCATCTGTTTGCGTCCCATGGTGCACTGATGAAAATGATCAAATTAGAGATCAGCGAGTAACAATACTGGTTTGCGTGAGTCTAGTGGCTGTGCCAGACTCTAACCTTCTCCTTTTGTAGGAGTATCATGGAAGCCTGTTTGAAGAGAGTAAATGATAACAGAAATACAACAGCAGAAGCCATAAGTCAAACGCAGCTGTCTTGTTAGCCGTCTGGCACCAGAAAACCCGCCGGACAGTGATGTCACAACGAGACTTGGAAAGAGAAAACGGTCTGACTGCTACAAATGAGCAGTCTGGATATACACACCGTGTTGCCACCAATCTGAATGACAGATTCACACCAACGTTTTGGGTTTTGTTACACAGTCTTTTTGTCATTCTGAAGTTGTATGATGACTTCTTTGGGATGGGATTACTTAATATCCCATCTTTGTACTCTTCAACGTAACATATGGGGAGGAACGCCTCATCTAAAACTAGCCGCCTGGCAAGGGAATATCTGTATCTGCTCTCTCTTTTCATGTGGAAAATTACATGGCATCTCAAACGGTACAGTCGGAGTCTGAGGAAAGCGCTTGCCAAACGTTGACAGATCTTCCGCTTCTCTTCATTTCACATTGGTGTTATCTCACTTCACACAAAATCTAGGGCGGAACCGAGCACCACATGTGGCATGTTTAATTTAGGGCACCATGTCCCTGTACTTGTGTGCTGAGTTAAAGAGCTGTGAGTCTGGGTCTCATTCACTAATAACTGCATACAATTTGCAAACGTTTTATGTAAATTTGAAACAACAGGTTCATATAATATCTTGTATATTTTAACAAAAATATGATTGTGAAAACTACAGTATGTACAAATTATGTATTTATTCATGTGTGAAGAATGAGTGGTTTTCAATTATAACCAACACATTCTCACTCCCAACTCATCACATATTGACACTTAAACAGGACCCTTTTTGATGCTGAAGTTACCCCTTTAGCGTCACTTTTGGATGTGCAGGGTCCTCCATTGATTTCATTTGTTTGCCTTAATTTAATAGTTACATGCATTTGTAAAAAATACACATCATTTTATATACATTTATACTTTCATTGGAGCACCTAACCCCACCCCTACCCTAAACTTACCCACATCTGAACAATATAAACACGAAACAGGCAAATATAAGTATAGTCACAGGTATTTATTGCAGAAACTGACCATAAACCAGCAGTATAAAAGCATTACAAACAAGTCGTGTTACATTCCGACTCTTCCGAAGCCGTACGATGTCTTTATGCAACGAAGAGAGTAAAACATAAGGTATAATCGCTGAAAATAATCCCGCTCTGTTAACGCTCTCACATCTCATTCAAAAGATACTCCCGAACATTAGCATGACGCAATCGGTAACGAGGCACAGTAGAGCCGATGGCATTTCACAACCAAGGCTGACGTAACGCTTCTTCTTTTTTTTTGTTTTTTTGAATTTACGCACAAACAGACTGCTTTACAGCAGACGGAGACGGGTCACGTCTATTCCTCTCTCCAATCAATCGTTTTGCCACAGAAGTTGAAATATTAAAATTAATACTTTTTAAATAAATTATGACTGTAGCTGTATCTGCTTGGTATATCTTGTGTTTTATTGAGAAATTGTAGGTTTAGGGGCAGTGGTTGGGTTAGGTGCTCGTAAATGTGTAAATAATGTAATGTAAATAAAACTGTTGTGTCTTTACATTGAAAAATCACACCCCAACATATATGCAATAATGATTCAATCATGACAATAAAATTCCCAGTGCCTTTTGCGTCAGCATTATGACGCCAGTGGTTTCTTATTTAAAGCAATGAAAGATACCCTGTGTGTCAAAAAGTGACGCTAAAGTGTCCTGACCAAGCCTCAATATGTGAGCTGGGAGTGAGAACGTGTTGTTATAACCTACATTTACAATAACCTTGAACTTCGTGAATCATGATTTTGTGTTCTCACACAGGTTTTACGCGCAAAAGCGCACATTGGGACGCCAAAGAGACTTGAGAACATGAAGGGCTTTCTGAAGATAAGCCCTTTTCCCTTCTCCCGTTTTTTAATCATGAAGGCGACAGTGACTCAGTAATCAAGGGAAAAGCACCAAGACCCTTTCCCGCAAAGATCCAGACGCTAATTAATGGAGTACTTTAAAAGGGTTAGCCATCAGACCGTAGGGTTCCATAAATCAGAATCCCCTCGCACTCGTTTTCCTTATAGATCCGGCGTCAGTATGGATGCAAAGAGGCCGGCACACCCTAAACTTGTCACTCATTCACATGGAAGGACGCATCTGAGCCCAAACCTATTAGCAAAATGGTTTAGGGTGAAAAAGAAGGACGACGATACAACAAAAAGGAAGCCCAGAGGAGGTGAGAAGGCCATTACTCAGCGAAGGTCAGCAAAGTGTTTCCGACACCAGAAGGGGAAGGAAAGGAACCAGAATGCACTGTACAGATATGGAGTGGCAGCCCCAAGAAGTCAGTGAAGCAAGAAAGATAATCCAGTTAAAATGAGAAATGTGAATGTCAATGCCCCTCCATTTGTCTACATTAATCCATCGGTAGATCCATGTGCACTAATGGTTAAAGTGATTAGGATTGATATTTTTAAGCTCCGCTAAATCCACCAGATGCACTTGTGATATCGACAGAATGTTTTGTCGCTTCGCCTAAACCAGTAACTCTTTTGAAAGCCTTTAAAAATAGGAAGGGTCATGCACTCATCGCTGGCTAAATTTAGGTGCATATTTCGGACCTCAAAGTGTTGTCTACTGGGTGTTGAATGGGAATGCTCACTGATCTGGCACGGTGACTGGCCTTTGTCAAGTTTCACACAAACTGGGGCATGGCATGTTGAGAGCTTCCCACTGAGGGATCCTTCAACCTTTCAACTCAGTATACCACCCACACTGAAACTCTGTTGCCCTTTTCCACAACAAGAAGAGTTATAGTAATCATAAATGGAACCATTCAGTGAACTTCCACCCAGAAGTGAGTCAAGTGAGCAAATGCTTGCTAAATTACATTTAAACTCCTGAAATTGAAATGGGGTAGCGAACAAGACTTATGACAAGAGTTTAATGTAAGAAATTAGAATTAGACTGAATTGAAATTTAAGAAAAAGAACATTTAATTCACACTAGGTATGGCAATATATATATATATATATATATATTTTTTTTTTTTTTTTTTTTTTTTTGTACAGTTAACTTGAAAATGTAACTACAACATGATTCAAGTAACTTTTTCTTTTATAACCCTCTAGTTAACGCTTGTAACTTTACGAGTGTTCATTCCTAGGTCCGCGAGTTGGGACTCATTTCACCACACTGCCCACAAAGCTAGCGGCGCCAATGTAATTTAACTTTTTAAGACTAACAACACTGTTCTGTGTTCTCGTTTTTAACATAATTCACAGTTTACCAATAGTTTTAAAGTGCTCCTATGCCTTTTCAAATATGGTCTTTCATGTAGTGTGTCATAGCTGTATGTGAACATAAACTATCTGCAAAGTTGTGAAGCCGACAGTGCACAATAAATAAAGTTATTGTCTATCAAAAAAAAAAGAGTCGGCTCACATTTGCCTGAATAGTCATCAGAAATTCGAATCTTTTTCTGTTACGACCATAGGTCACAAAGTAACACATTTGCATAAAGTCCGCCCACGTTCTACGTCTGGAACAACTTGCCCACCCACAAACAGTAAAATTTCTATGTGGTTTAGGTCACATGGAAATTTACATGTACATTATACAGAAGACGCTGTATCCTATGCTGTGAGTAAAATTGTTTTATATTCACTTCCAAAAGATGAATCTACAAAGATTGTATCTTCTAGCGATCGTTTAAAATAAATAGTTGTGTGTTATGTTGTGTAACAACCCTGCACATGTCTTGCTAACCGGCTAACTCACGCTTCTGTAGTTCTGTTGTTCAACTGTGGACCCACTGTAGTCTGACAATTCGTGATTGATGCAGCTTGACTGTCTGTCTGTCTCATTAGTTGGAGTAATGATAAAGGATGGCGCACAAAGCGGCTTTCACACCGAATGCGGAAAGCGCTGTGCTATGAAACCCATTCCTTTCAATTGCTTCCGCTGCACGAGGACGGCTTGTTTCTGCGTCGGCCAACGTGCACGCGCAGCGGAGCGCACACGCCGCGGAAAAAGTTCAAATGAGTTGTTCAAATGAACTTTTGCCGCTGCGCTCTGAAGGGCTGCACTGAACCCAGCGGCCAGCGTATTCCGCGTTCGGTGTGAAAGCTGCAGTTTACAACAGAGGTGTGCCTGGTTCGCTTACATAAGCAAATTTCGAGCACTTTCCACGGTTGTCTCTGCTAATTTGTCGATCAGCCATTTCAGCCGTTTCATCGTCAGACTCTGGCTCGAATTGATATAGTAAAATCGATGCCATCTTTTCTATGTTCTATGTAAGTCTCCAGGGCTGTCATTCAGTTATGGCAATGGGCGTTTCGTTTTCCGACACGCTGTACGCGGTAGACCAATCATAACGGACTGCGCCATCTGACCAATGACAGCAGTGAGGGCTCACGGAAAGGAGGGGTTTAGAGAGACTGATTCTTCAAACTGCTTCGCATGAGTCGTTTACGAATCATTTAGAAATGGGGTAAAATTAAATCTATTTTTGGAGAAAACTAAAGTGTTTTTTGACCTTGCATACATGTAAACTTGTTTTGGGAGTCTATTAAAACAATATTAGCAAGCTTTAAAATGTCATAATAGGAGCACTTTAATTATGTGCTGTTATTGTCATTAAGACTGTACTAAGAATTTCAACTTTGTTGAACACACCCTAAACATTATCCAATCTCAGCTAAATTTGGTTTGTTTCCATTTCTCATTAAGGAGACTTAAATGGGAGGGTAGAAGCAGAAGATTTTAAAAGACCAAAAATAAGGCCGTAATGGACAGGTTATGTGGGAACATAGTCATCAATATGATAGTGGTAACATAGTGCTTTGAAAAAGAATAGCCAATGGAAAGGGGGTAACTGAGACCCACATTACCTCAAAAATGGACTTGTCCCATAGGCAGAGCTCTGCCCACTGAATTACAGTCTTGTATGTTGGCCTCAATGAGTAAAAATACTGACATTATCAACGTGTTTGAAGTTAAAACCCCCAACTTCAACGTGCGGCAGATGTCCCTAAATTGTGGGTGTCACTTGTGACAAGGTGTGAGATTAGAAACCTAAGATGATTTGCAGCGATATCGGTCTCCTCCTCTGTTGGCTGTGGCTTTGAAAGGACAAGATGGAGCGTGCCATAAATCTGCCTCCTCACTTACAGCCTGGGACATAATCTCCTTTAAAGAAGTGCACCATCTTACAAGGAAATGGGCAGCGATTGTAACAACACCAACTTCTGAATGTTCTGAAAATTATTCTTGCAGTCACGTTACTCTGAAGTTGCCTGGAATGGATTTTAACACTGTGTTTGGGAAGCAAACATCTCTGTGTTCTACTAAAACATGTTTTCTCGGTCTGTAGCTCTTTCTGGCTCTCTTGCTTTTTCTCAAATTGTCTTTTTCCTTTCAACTCCTACACTCTTAAAAATAAAGGTTCTTTATTGGCATCAATGGTTCTATGAATAATAATAACAATAATAGCTTTATTTTTATATAGCGCCTCAAGGCGCTGCACATAATAAAACAAGTAAAAATCCAACACACACATAATAACCAATTAAAATCAAACTAAGATATAAAAATCAGAACAGTTTTTAAGTAAGTTCTGTGCATCTCTAATTTTTGGAGGGAGTGCATTCCAGAGCCTAGGAGCGTCGGAAGAGAAAGCCCTGTCCTCTACAGAGCGCAACCGTGTCTGTGGAACTACCAATAATCCAATAATCACCTTGTGATGTTTGTAAGTGACACTTGAGTTGAGGTTAAAAGTGCAGACAGATATTGAACATCCTTGAACCTTTCAAATGAGTCGAAAAGTTCTTTAGATTTTTAAAATGTTCTTCAAAATGGTTCTTTTAGGGACTGTTTCTGCAAACACACTTTTTTGGAGTCTTTACTTTTAAAAGTGTTCTAAGGTATATTATACCTGGCAAAAGTTAACCATTAGCATTCCCATTCATCTCCCATTCCCATTCTTTTTTGGAAAACATTCAGTTCTGAATCTAGGTTTGTTTATAAGCCAATCAGCTGAGCTCAAGAAGTCACGTGACTACTGAATCTTAAATTGTAGGAAAAGCACATCATGACAACATGGATTGACTGATGGCACTCCAAGAACCCGCATTCGCAAGAAAGCAGGTTGTAATTTCTAAATGGTTGTCACATTGAGGACTGAAAAGATCTTAAATGTGTTTCTTCCAGCCATCTGTTGCATTGCTTTTGACATTTAAGCTCAGATACTGACTTTGAGTATATCTGTGAACTTCAGTGTGTGCTCTCATTAGCTGTCCTTACACTCTTATGGTGCCATTTCTTAAGGTTTGAATTGTTTGGAAAAAGGTTTTAGGGACAGAGCAATGATATGTAATTGTTAAAAGAAATTGTGTCAAAATGTCCCATGGCCCAACAGTTGGACAACACAATGTTCCATGTCTTTTGAGTAAGTGGATTTTTTTTTGGCATTTCAAACTAGATTTGAACTTTTGAATGGAGCCGCAGGATTTGGGGTATTGTTCATGTCTGTAGCACAAACAGTGCAGGGTGAGTTGCATGCCAATGTTTTAAATTTGTAAGAACACTGTTCAACACTTCTATATTGATGTAATTCATTTCAGCAGTTGTCCAGATGTGCTGGTGGACACAATGGGAACACACTTGTATACTGATTCTCAGAGTGGAGCCTAAAAAGGCTCTAGTGGCCTCTGATTGTTTATACGTACTCGCCACCAATATGGAGAGTTTTCTGAAAAATGACATCATTATAAACACAGATGATTCCAGACCCAGCTGAGTGACCCACATTTCGAGCCGATGAATTTCACCCCATTACGTGAGCCAGAATTTTGTTTTTATAATGAGAATCTCTCCGTTTCTCTGCGCCGCTTGATATCTCCAAGCTCCCGCTCACTGACACTGTAATTGTTTTGTTAAACTGCAACAGGAGACTAGCACAAGTTTCCCTTGAAGAAAGCCGTAAAATTCGAAGTCTGCGACCGGGAGCTTTGATCAGCCGGCCATGCTACCGTGTCTTCAAGGCCTTTAGATTTGCGAAACCTGTCTCTACAGGAGAGTTTCTGCTATTACAAGCTCATCGGCATATTTAGCCTGGACTGAGACATATCTTCATTTAAGCCAATTTGGGATTCTGCCACTGTACATAGTATTGGTGCTTCACTGCTTTTAATGTTTCCAGACTTTGATGGGAAGCTCTTTGGTTCCCAGGAAGCATTTGTAGCTGAAGTCTGTTTTGTACTTCAGACCCTCAGGGAATGAATTTAGAAGATTTATGCATGAAGTCATTCAGTTTAAATGGAACAGTCTCACAATGTGTTGGTTGCTCTGTGAATGCAATATTTTGTCAAATAGAACCTTTTGGGGGAAAAATACAGTACATTTGTTAGGGTTAAACTGTCAATATGTGAACAATTTATAGTTTGAATACAAAAATATTGATATGTGACCCTGGACTACAAAAACAGTCTTAAGTAGCACAGGTATATTTGTAGCATTAGCCAACAATACATTGTATGGGTCGAAATAATCAATTTTTCTTGTATGCCAAAAATCATTAGGATATTAAGTAAAGATCATGTTGCATAAAGATATTTTGTAAATATATCAAAACTTGATTAGTAATATGCATTGCGAAGAACTTCATTTGCACAACTATAAAGGCAATTTTCTCAATATTTTTGGCACCCTCAGATTCCAGATTTTCAAATTGTTGTATCTCAGTCAAATATTGTCCTATCCTAACAAACCATACATCAGTTGAAAGATGATTATATATAAATCTCTGATGTATAAATTGACCCTTATGACTGGTTTTGTGGTCACATATGATTGCGGGAAAATAGGGTTTCTAATGCACAATCTTTTTCGAAAGTCTTATTTTGCTGCAGAACATCTGAATATAATGAAAACATTTTTACCATTTTGGAATTGTTTTTGTAATAGCATTTAGTACTGCATTTGGAGGCAAAGCTATTGATATTTTATGTGGTTTTATACTGTTTAGACCTGAATAAGTCAGCTTTTCATATACTTTTTGTCAAATATAAGTTAAATTTGGGTTTGTGAGATAAATATTACAAGAATTATAAAAATAACAGAACATTTAGATTATTTTTATTACATTTTTATACTTATTGTTTTGTTTTTTTCCCTTCCTTCCGTTTTTTTTCCATTCCTTTTTTTTTTTTTGCCATTTTGTTTGTTTTTTTAATCTTCATTTTTGTAGACTCTGTTTTAAATGGTTAAATTAAAGAAATATTAATCAAAAAGCATGTCTGATTGATTAATTAAAAGGATGAAGCTTACACAATAACAGCAATGTATTAAAAATGTAAAAAAAAAAAAATTCATTTAAGGCCCTACGAAATACATTAAATTCAGTTTTATTTTTTACCAAATTTTGTATTTTCTGGATTCTGTTTTAATGGTTTCATTAAATTTTAATAACCAAAAGCATGTCTAATTAATAAATTTAAATGTATTTATTAATTGTTTTAATAAATTAAATTAATTATTATTTTAATTCTATAAATACTGTGTTGTGTATTTACTTTTTTCTTTTAAATATTCCTTAAAAAATGTTTTAATAACAATTTTATTATTAGTACTAGTACTATCATTACATTATGTAATATATTTCTGTCACATTTTATTCAAGTTAAACCGAACTTTTAATTTGACGGCTCGTTGTGAAGACCTTTAAGTTTCTGTTTGTATATAATATGAGGATTGTTTTCCTCAAAAGAAACATTAAAATGCAGTTCACGTGTCCATGTATTCATATATTGAGGCGGCAGAGGCTGAAAACACCGCAAGCAGCACGTGCGCTTCAGTATGTGTGTAGTAGACGAAACCGCGCATCTGTGCCATTCATTCACACAGAGACACGCAGAGCATGATTCATATTTAAATAGTACTTCTGATTTATTCATCCCAAAATGGGCAAATTTCGTGACATTCCACGTTATTCAGTAAATTTCATTTTAATGACTGCATTCTGTCTGTCTGCTTTGACCACCACTCTTAAGGAAAGCTGGATTTGGATCATACTTATCTCAGGAATTGCATAGCATGTGATCTGAGATGGATACAGTTTGATACAATTTTTTAATTGAAACTCCTGGGGTTAGCTGTAATTACTGTATCTATTCAACATGAAAAAATAAACACTGCTATTATATATTTGCTTTTTTAAAAAGAAGCCATAGACAACGCTGGTCAGGCATCTTAATTTGTGCACTGTTCCTGATGACTTTGACCGGGAAACTTCTAATTAATTAAAACCGCTGAAGTTTTAATTAGGGTGGCCAGAATGTGGCAGTGATATAAAACATAGCTGCAGCCGCTGGTTCATTATTGAAAATAATTGTGTCGCTTCCAGAGCACTGCGGCCAGAGATTCCCTAAATGTGTACGCGCAGAAACTCGCAAGAAAAAAAGGGACAAAAATGATTGTGTTAGGATGGTAACAAACGGTCCCAGTTGCTTTGTCGGCAGAGTGGGACGAGCTCCACACCAGCACGGTATGAAATGCGGGTCGGCACACTGCCAATGATCCTGTCACCCTCGTACCGCGCTGGGAATAAAATAATCCGTAAGCAAGTGACAGGGTCTGGGCTGGTTTAACGAGCTTAGAGCAACCTTACAGAAGCAGGTTGATGGCTAGCATATAAAAGAAAGGTGAGCGGCAAGGAGGGAGAAAGTAATAATGGTTTGAATTAGTAGAGCCCGTCCTCCTTCCATACTCTCTGTGCCAAAACTGATATAATTAGCCACCTCCTCACCCATCTCCTCCCAGCGCCCACCTCCCCGCTTGCTTTTCGTCTATTTTTACGCACCTTTCTTCTGATTAGTGTCACACTAAGGAGGCTATATAGCAGTAATTAGTCGAGCTGCTAAAATGCTTTTAACCCCACAAGCTTTCTCAGAGCATGGGGCCTAATATTAGATTAGCTTAATTGGTGTGCTATGAATTATTATTAATTAATGCTGGCCGCATTCTAACCCCGGGGCCATTATGTTCACTGTAAAACAAATGTGTGTAAAACGAATGCGGATTTAGTTCGTCACGTATTTATGTCTCACTCACACGCAGCGCCCCGCTGATGAGTTCTGGTAATGATGCGACATCGGCCGCTGAAATTACCGCATGTGTTTCGGGATCTGGGGTGGTGAATGGCGCAAGCTTTACCATCAATTCCCAAGATGCATTCGTTTCCCGCATCTCCTGTGGCGAGCCTGTTTGTTATATGTCAGGCTTGTAACACCATCCTGCTGCTGGCGAGCCAGAGCAGTGTTAAGCACCACATGCACAATGCACATGCATACAAATCTCACTGTACTGAAAATGAAAACAATCTGCGCTTATCCTATAAGGGAATTCTGGAGGAACTGTAGCGTGTGCCTGGAATACGATTACACCTCTGATACACGGATGTCGGCGGGGAACGACAAGCGATCCATTTAATGATTCTGGCTGAAGTGGCAGCTAAAAATATTACAGCAGACTATGAGAAATAGGAAACAGGTGCCTTTTTCTTCTTTTTCAGGTGCCCCTCTTGTTTAAATATTCAGAGGCATTACATATGGGCATATCTATTCTCAATTTGCATGTCTGCTATCTCAAATGACTTTCAGATTTTAGTATGCAAGATTGCCTCCAGGTTGCCCTGCAGTTTAATTAAACAACCAGCCGTTTCGTTTTACAAGATGGTACCGGTCAACATTTTACAACCCACAAGTCACCAAAGACATGTTATGTACTTTCAGGTCAAAGAGCAAATCTCTTGAACAAACCCTTTAAGAATAATTCAGAGTTGTATAGATTAATACGAGCCCCAGGTTCAATGCAAGAAGTGGAACTGAATGTGTGGTCACAGCACATTGCCTCTCCATTCATCATATTTAATGCTCACATTTCAACAAATATGCCTGCAGTTTAAAATGATTAATTAGATTATTAATCAACGGCACAATCAGTAAGAGCTTTATTTGGCAGATTGGTTTAGTCTTTCAAACAATTAGCTTTTCACACAATCAGTGAATAATTTGCTAAATGCAGATGATATAATTTTTAATCTCCTATTTTCTCAACTAAGAGGTTTGATATAGATTATAAAGTCTGCAAGAAACTTTAACTTAATTTTAAAGAGAAACGTTATTTTAACCTTTACTCTTAGAATTTTGATAACTGTAAATCTTAATGTGTTGGCATACATAAATTTCTAGCTTTAATTGTAAAGTAATTCATACTTCTTACTTAAAGCGGTCATCGGATGCAAAGTTCACTTTTATATGTTGTTTAAACATTAATGTGTGTTGGCAGTGTATGTACATACCGACAGAGGCCGCTCCCATGATAGTTGATTGACTTACCTCAGACCTGCCCTAAATCAGCTGTAACAGTCCGACCGCCATTGTTTCGATGCCGTAGCAGGGATGTAAGTTAGACAAGATTATCTCCGATTGAGCGATTGAGGTGTTGTGTTGCTGGATGTAATAATGAACANAGTGGTCGTCATTTACTCCCGACAAACTCCCCATCTCAGCTGCTGAAGATGCAGTGGATTACGTTTGTTTGTGAAGGGAATGCGCCTCCCGATCTATATAAATGTGTCTATATTCGTGCAAATCATTCGTGATCCAGCTTCACCTACAGCAGAAGTGAGTATAAGGATTTTTTTAATGAATCTCTGCAATCACCTCTACTAATAATATGCTAGTTAGCAACTTTCGTGGCTAAACGTGCTAAATGCGGCTAAAGTAAAAAGGCTCGTCACTCCACAGAGAGTAGAGAGGGGCGTGGCGAGCAGAGCTCATTAACATTTAAAGGAACAATCCATCAGAATGGGTTGATTTTTGTAGAGCTCATTTTGAAAAGGTAAAAAGGGTGTTGTTTTACACAACCATTGAGAATTTTAACCAAAGTATATTATAGACCCTAAAGAATCATATCAACTTGTGGAAAATGAGCATCCGATGACCCCTTCAATAAAAACTAGTTTTAATTGCTTTTTTCCCCTGTTAAATCAAATTTTTATTTTATATGATTTGGTAGCTAAACTAAACTGAAAGGTTTTTACTATAGCTTTTTCCATTGTTTACACTCCTTTCAGATATGTACATTTATACGTACATGTTTTTTGTTTATGTTCTTTCTTTTTCTTTTTTGGTGGTTGAGAGAAAATCACTTTTCACAGGAAAACTTGGGCAACCACAGACTTGTGACACAGCAAGGGTGTCAAAAACTAGTTTGCTACATAACAATGTTTTTGACCCCAGCAGCCCCGTTCTTCTCACCGCTAGCGCATGTCTGAACCGATGTAAGAACTTGTTTTAGTATTGTTTGAGTATTTGCTTTTTAGAAAGCTACTTACAATATACTAACCACACACCTTTAAAGCGATAGTTCGCCCAAAAATGAAAAATCTGTCATTAATTACAAACCATCATGACGTTCCAAAGTCGGAAGACTTTCGTTCATCTTCGGAACACAAATTAAGATATTTTTGATGAAATCCGAAAGCTTCTGACCCCGGATAGACAGCAACACAACTGAAAGACGGGTTTGGAAAGACATCAAGGATGAGTAATTGACAGAATTTTCATTTTTGGGTGAATTAACCCTTTAAGTACTATTCTTAGATATAATTGTGATGGGATTTACATGTGTCACATAAGGCGTTCTTTTTGCAGTTGACTCCACTTCAATAGTTTTACTGGCTCATCCTTGAACTGCAATCATGGTATCCTTTCTGCTTCAAACAATTGTTCCAGATGTAATGTACTAGCCGCTAGGCCTGTTATCAGAGGTGAGCTACAGGGTGACAGAGGAGAATGGAAGAGGTCTAAGCAACCATAAATCAAGAGACTGTCTGGCACGGTTTAACACCCCACCACCCCTCACAATCATCTACAAGCCAGTGCCGCAAAGACAAACGTGTCTGATCGAATCTGCTTCAAGCTGACATGCTCAAGCCCTTTTAATTTCCTTTCTTTGATTGAAATACACAATCTCATCAAGATAGAAGGAGCTTGAAAAGGGCTCATAAATGACAGCAATTAAGGGAAAACGCTCCGTATCCAAAATGGCTCGCTCGAACATTGGTGTGTGGTCTGTGCTGGGTTTTGTGTATTCATGTTTTGTTCTCTCTGAATTGTAATTAGGTTTATAGTTAAGATTGCACTTTAAAAATATATGTATTACAATCATTAAAAGATTAGTTCACTTCCAGAATAAATATTTCCTGATAATGTACTCACCCCTGTGTCATCCAAGATGTTCATGTCTTTCTTTCTTCAGTCGAAAAGGAATTAAGGTTTTTGAGGAAAACAGGATTTTTCTTCTACCTTTTTGAACTGAAGTACACAGATGAAAAACTAAGCATGCATGACCTTTCTAACATGATTGCATGTTGCATTGCAGAGCTAGTGCAAGATGATAATTTGTGGTTAAAAAAAGTATAATTTTATAATTTTTTTTTTTTTTTTTAGAAAATGACTGATTGTTCCGCTAGATAAGACCCTTATTCCTCGGCTGGAATTGTGTAGAGTCCTTTGAAGCTGCATTGAAACTACAATTTTGACCTTCAACCCATTGGCTTCCATTGAAGTCCACTGTATGGAGAAAAACGCTGGAATGTTTTTCTCAAAAACCTTCATTTCTTTTCGACTGCAGAAATAAAGACATAAACATCTGACATGGGGTGATTCAATTATCAGGATTTTTTTATTATGGAAGTAAACTAATCCTTTAAATGATCATGTAAATAAAAGCCCTGAAAGACGTTGTTAACATGGTTAACAGACTGTCTGTTTGCATAATCGTCAGATAGCCAAGTTGAAATTTAGATATTTCTAAATTTCAAAGCTCTGTTCGGTCATGATTTAATTTGTAGGCCAACCTGAATAGATCATTTGTTATGGATTTTCAGATGGCTTTTTTTATATAGCAGTTTTGGGGTCTCAAACTTTTCAGTCTGGATCAGATGTGATTTTGCAAGCTCTTCCAGTTTAATATGAACATTTGCAGCCTATTTCATTTCTGTAATGTAATGTATTTCTGAGTATTTCAGGCATTTCAGTTGGACTTTTTTTAAAAAAACAGATTAAATCTCTTAGTAGAAAATTGAAGAGATGTTAGTGTTTTGTTCTACAACCTAAATTAAACAGACATTCCCAACCTTAAAAATGTTGCTAACACACACTTGTACAATACGTCTAGCGTGTAAACCCACATCCTTGTGGTAGCTGCAGTCCTAATTTAGTGGGTTGTTAGCATATTACGCTTTTAAAGTTCACAGCATTCAGCAAAATTCACGTTTGAGGTCTAACTGTGTGTAATTTATGTTTTAGGACAAAACAGGAAGCTTTATTTTACTCATAAACCCAAAAGCCCCAGTTCTCTGTTCCAGGTTGGATTACAAATTATTGAGCTTGTTGCATTCACTATCCATTCAGAGGCCTCTGTTGTTAGATTTAAACTTTCGTATTTTTGTAACATCCCTTTATATGTTCAAGATCTGAAGTTGTTCTTAAAGGTAAAGGGCAGGTCTATTGTCATGAAGTATCTTCTTCCTTTACTGTCAGTATGTCGTCTCACGCTGTGCTCTTTCTTAGTGACGTTAGAAGTGTCACTAAACTGAAAAAGGCCTTGACAGGGTGATAACAATACTTTCTTTCAAACTGCTGTGTGTCCGAAAAAATTGAATTGAAAGGACGAGAAGCAGGGGTTTTAAGATAAGGTGGGGGGGGGTTTTCTGTAACAAAAAAACACAGCACTGGACAAAATGTGAATGGCAGAGGAGATGTTGTACTGAATTAAAGAAGGCATTGGGATGCACCAAGACGACAGCAGGTGAAAGAACGGCAATACAACTGAAGCATCCTGGGGGTTTTAGTCTCAAACTTTTTAATTTAGGTCAGATGTGAGTTCACAAAGTGAAGGAGACGACATCTTCTGTTGAAAAAATGTTTCAATTCTTTCAAGTCAGCATGAACATTCACAGCCTATTTTGCAGTATTTCATGAATCTATACAGTGCTGCTTGAAAGTAGAATTTTCTATATTTCTACATAAATATAATGCAAAACATCATCAGATTTTCACATAAGTCCTTAAAGTTGACAAAGAGAATCCAATCAAACAAACAAGACAAAAATATATACTTTGTCATTTAGTTATTGAGAAAAATGATTCAGTGTTAAATATTTGCGAGATGCAAAAGTATGTGAGTATCTGTTGTGACCCCTTTTTGAAGCAATAACTGCAGGTAACATTTTTTTGTAACTGCTGGTCAGTCCTGCACAACGATTTGTAGGAATTTTAGCCCATTCTATAGTACAGAAACACTTGAACCCTGTGATGGTGATTGGTTTCCTCCTACAAACTGCTTGCTTCAGGTCCTTCCACAACATTTTAATTGGATTAAGGTTCGGCCATTCCAAAACATTACCTTTGTTCTCGTTTAACCATTTTTTGGTAGAATGACTTGTGCGCTTGGGGTCGTTGTCTTGCTGCATGACTCACTTTCTCTTTAGATTTTAGTTCATGGACAGATGTCCTGACATTTTCCTTTAGAATTTGCTGGTATAATTCAGAATTTATTGTTCCATCAATAATGGCAAGTTGTCCTGGCCCAGATGCAGCAAAACAGGCCCAAACCATGATACTACCACCACCATGTTTCACAGATGAGATAAGGTTTTTCTTATGCTGGAATGCAGTGTTTTTCTTTCTCCAAACATAACACTTCTCATTTAAACCAAAAAATATATTTTGGTCTCAAAACATTTCTCCAATAGCCTTCTGACTTGTCCACATGATCTTTATCAAACTGCAGACAGGCAGCAGTGTTTTTTTTTTTTTGGAGAGTTGTGGCTTTCTCCTTGCAGCCCTGCCATGCACACCATGGTTGTTCATTGTTCTCCTGACGATGGACTCATGAACTTCAACATTAACCAATGCGAGAAAGGCCTTTCGTTGCTTAGAAGTCCTTTGCAACCTCTGAAACTATTATACATCTAACGTTGGAGTGATCTTTGTTGGTCGACCACTTCTGGGGAGGGTAACTGTGGTCTAGAATTTCCTCCATTCGTAAACAATCTGTTTGACTGTGGATTTGTGAAGTCCAAACTCTTTAGAGATGGTTTTGTAACCTTTTCCAGCCTGATGAGCAACAACAACTCTTTTTCTAGGGTCCTCAGAGATCTCATTTGTTTGTGCCATGAGTCACTTTCACAAACATGATCAGATTTTAATAGATCCCTGTTCTTTTAACAAAACAGGGCATAAACTGACACCTAATTGTCATCCTATTGACAGAAAACACTTCTGAACAGACAGACTGTAATTTCACTGCTAATCCTAGAGATTCACATGCTTTTGCAATTCACAAATATTTAACGCTGGATAATTTTTCATAATAAACAAATGACAGAGTTTATATTTTCATCTCATTTGTTTAACCGGGTTCTCTTTGTCAATTTTCAAAACTTGTGTGAAAATCTGATTAACTTTTTGGTCATATTTATGCAAAAATATAGAAAATTCTAAAGGGTTGACAAACTTTCAAACAACACTGTAACAGCACTGTTTTTCTTTTTTCATCAGCAGTGATCCATATGTGATGTATGGAGGGGAGGAGTCAGGAGAAAGTGATTGGTGATGTCATTCAAAAAAGAAAGTTGTTTAAGTTGGAAAATGGATAGGAAAATAGGGCTGCAGTTTTTATTTTAAGTACAATCCTATTTACGTAAATACTTGTGCTTTCTAAATATCTGTTTAATAAAAGGCGTTTTTGGCAAGTGGGTCTCCGGATGAGGTAAGCTGAAGCTAAAACCAGCTAAAAACCTTTAAAATCACTTTTCTAACCCCTCTGCTTTATGAGGCACATGATAAAGTATCTCCTAGTAATATAATAAAGAAGCAATTTCTTTGTGTAAGTGATGCTTATCTTCTGAATTATTCTCTAAAATGATGGCATTTTCTCATTTGTTGACAGCGTTGGAATGGGCAGAGTGGCCATATTATTGATCAATGAGGCGGGGGGGCTGTCTCTTTAAGTCTGTAGTTTTCACTGTGGTTATTTTTTATTTTCATAGGGCAGTTTCGATTTATTTTCTATGCCACAAAACATCCCTTTGTCCTTGAGCTGTTTGCTTTAGCGCTCAACTCTCTCTCTCTCTCTCTTTCTCGCTGCATCTCGACGCCCATTCAGCCACAGGAAGAGATTAATTAATGCCCAGCTGACATTTCTGTCTGTTTGTTTGTGTTTTTTACACTGTAATCTTAACCTGTCCAACGGGAATGCCCATTAGGCTTCTACTGGAGCTGCGGATTTGGCTCTCTGCTCTTCAGGATGAAAATGCTGTGCATGGAAAATATAGAGCAAACCTATGAAAAGATTTGCGATGTGCTGCAGTCAGAAGCTCAGAATCAGAATTTTATATTAAGATGTATGTATATCTATTATAAGACGGATTACAGACTGTTTCACCCGAAGCAATGGCATTTAGATTTAAATGAATATGGCTGCTTTGTCATTGATTTGTTGCACGGCCTAGTTGAATTCCACACGACGATTCCTGCTGTTTGAGTTCTTCTTTAACTGTCATTCCTTACGCAACTGTTCAGTTACTGTACAAGCTTTTGTTTTATCTCCGCAGTCTTTTTGTCTTAATAGAGAACACAGATTGAACATGGTGCTCTTTTTCTCTCTCTTTCTTTTTTCTTTCTTTCCTCAGCCAAATCAAACTCCAACCGTGCATAACATTAAGAAACTTTCAACAGAGTTTCAGAAAGGTCTCTGCATTTTAAATCCTGAGTACTGTTTGCCCAAGAACTTAATACAGTCTTTGTTCAGAATAGAAAACAGTGTTACTCTTCCTCTGTATCTTCCACTGAAGACATCAGATGATTGACAGCCTGTGTTCAACTTACACCTGATTGAAATTTAAATGGGCTAAACATAGCAGTGGCTATTTTGTAGTTGCCTGCGTGATTGTTCCCTAGACTGGTTGTTTATCCAAGCTATTGTTTGCATTGGTATTTTGATTTAATTATTAGCAAGGAAAGCCGCCAAGCAGATGGGGCAATTGGTAGTCATCTGTTGCTATGACATTTCTCTCCATCACATCTCCATCACAAGGCCCAGCTCTCTCCAAAGAATTAGTTACTTTTTATAGTCATGAATGAATATGAATCTTTCATATTCACTGATTTAGAATTTCCTTCCTTCCTTCCTTCCCTCCTGTATTTATTTGGCAGGATTTACAGACTGGCTATAGTGCAGACAAATAAAGATTTGACACTGGGATTTAAAGGAGCATATCATTTGTTAAACCCACTGTTTAACGAAAAAACTGTTACATCTGTTTGTGAAAGAGATCTGCTGACTGACATTGACTGAAAGAAAGGGAGCATGTTGTTCGCTCAGTTTGGCACAACTGTAGCCTAAAGTTTGTCTATTTTTAAAGTCATGCGCAGAAATTGATCAGTTTGTTTTCTGAATGAATTATATGAGTGAATGATTCAATGACTTTTGCATAAAGATTCATTAAGTGAATCGATGTTTTGAGTGAATCTGAGTTTTTGACCTACAATGCAGAAGAGTTACCAAAAATATGCCTGGAACTTGCATCCATGCAATATTTCCACAATTGGCAATAAAAAACTATTTTAAGGGCCTCTTTGTAGATCTATATACATGCCATTGTAATAAATATCACTTGTTTTTGTTCGTTAACTATTCAGTGTTTGAATGAATCTGTTGATTCAATGCAAAAAGACGCTTAGTGCTTGCCAGCTACTGATCTTGCTACAAAAAATAGAAATTGTTTCTTGAACAGAGTTAAAAGATTCGAGTCACTGGAATGAATCAAAATAACCACACTACAAGCCGTGCAGGGATTCATTGTTCTCATTATAATGGGGCACAGCTCTTGCTTGTTCCTCTGCAGATCTGAAAGCTGCAACAAAGTAGTTTTTCATTTGCCTTTTTCTCTGCAATGTGTACAACAATTATGCAATATTTAAGGCGTGAGATAGACATGTTACACTGTGTTGCACTGTAAGTACTCCAGATTACTACAGTTATGATGATCATGCCTTTGAAACGCTGATGTGCTTGCCGTGCTGCCTTTTGAAATTTAATTATAATGAGCTTGGGGGAAAAAAAAACAGCTTTGTATTTTAGAGCTACAGACTTTGCAGGCAAAGGACTTTGCTTCTGGCAAAATTATACTCTGTGTATGTTTAATAAGCTGCCAGTGCACTCTTCTGAATGAACACTAGTACAATTTGATCTTGTTGCTCTTTAAAGTCAAATGTATTCCTGCAGTGGTCAACACACTGATTGGTTGGTCAATTCATTGATTGAGTGAAAGATATTATATTGATTGACTGATTTGTTTAGTCAGGGTAGCAGCATCTGTTATGTATGGAAGCCTGTTACCGCAACTGAATATAAAATTTTTTAAAAAAGGTCATTGCAATCTCAATTTTTTGACTTTTTTTCCTCAGAATTGCATCACATAAACTCACAATGCGAGTAATAAAGTCAGAATATCGGGATATAAACTTGCAATTGCAAGAAATAGTCAGAATTGTGAGATAAAAACTTGCAATTCTGACTTTTTTCTTAGAATTGTGTGACATAAACTCACAATTGTGAGTTATATAGTCAGACTAGCAGGATTTAAACTTGCAGTTGCGAGAAATAAAGTCAGAATTGACCTTTTTTCTCTCAAATGCAAGTTTGTATCTCGCAAATTTCTCGCAAGAGTGTTTCTCACAATTCTGACCTTTTTCTCAGAATTGCATGATATAAGCTCAGTTGCAATAAAGTCAGAATTGTGAGAAACAAACTTGCATTCACGAGAAATAAAGTCAGAATTGTGAGTTATCTCACAATTCTGACTTTATAAGTCGCAGTTGTGAGCTTATATCAGAATTATGAGAAAAAAATCAGAATTGCGAGATACAAACTCGCATTTGCAAGAAAAAAGAGTCAGAATTGCAACCTTGCAATTCTTTCTTCATTTCTAGCAGTTGTGAGTTTATATCACAATTATGACCAAAAAGTCAGAATTGTGAGAAACTCGCATATGACAGAAAAGTCAGAATTGCAAGATACAAACTTGCATTTGCAAAAAAAAAAAAAAGTCAGAATTGCAAGTTTCAATTCTGACTTTATTTCTCGCAATTTCCAGTTTATATCCCGCTATTCTGACTTTGTAACTCTCAACTGTGAGTTTGTCACGCAATTCAGAAAAAAAGTTAGCTTGTATTATATCATTAGGAGTGATATAAACTCACACAATTCTGACTGTATAACTTGCTTTTTTCTCAGATTTGTGTCACATAAGCTCACAATTGCGAATTATACAGCGGATATAAACTCGCAATTCCAGGAAGTAAAGTCAGAACTGCGAAAAAAAACGTGCAATTCTGACTTTTCTCGCAAAATGCGAGTTTTTCTCACAATTCTGACATTTTCTTAGAATTGCGTGGTATAAACTCACAACTGTGAGAAACGAACTCACCTTTGCGAGAAAAGTCAGAATTGAGACTCACATTTACATGAAAATAAAGTCAAAATTGCAAGGTTTTACCTTGCAATTCTGACTTTTTTTCCTGCAGTTGCAAGTTTATATCCCTCTATTCTGACTTTATAACTCACAATTGTGAGATTGTCATGCAGTTCTAAATAAAGTCATAATTGTGAGTTTATATTATATTATTGGGAGTGATATAAACTCACATTTGCGAGAAATAGTCAGAAATGCGAGTTATCTCGCAATTCCGACTTTATAACTCGAATTTGTGAGTTATTTTCTCAGAATTGTTATATAAACTCACAATTATAAGTTAAGACTTTGTAAGACTTTATTTCTCGCAAATTCAAGTTTGTATCTTGCGATTCTGACTTTATATCTCACAGTTGTGAGTTTATATCATGCAATTCTAAGAAAAAAGTCAGAATTGCGAGATGTAAATTCACAATTACCTTTTTTACATTCAGTTTGCGGAAACAGCTTCCATAGTTATGCCTTTGACTTAATATTATTGATATGTCTGCACTGAAATCAGATAAGAACAAAACTTTATTTGACTTCATAATTAATGAATTTTGCAACATCGGCACTTATTGAACTGAATTAACATTGAACTGACTTGAGCTAAATGATGACGCTTGTCTTTTGTAGATATGCTTAACTGAACTGAACTCGTTTTAAAAATGGATTAACTGTACACAGTTATTGGACTGAAATGAATCAACACTCAACTACGCTAAATAATGACACTGTTTGAATTTGTCAAATATCTGCATCATTGATTCTGTTCTTTCCTGTTTACTGCTGCTTTGAAACATTCTGTATTGTATAAAGCGCTATAGAAATAAGGATGACTTGGCTTCGACAGTGTCAGAATGGTTGGATATTAAACACGAAGAATTCTAAACTTTGCATTCAACATGTATTCATCCTCAATTGCATGTATCATGAATGTTGATTAGTTTCTTTTCTCATGACAGCAGGCTAAAAGGCTCTCTAGAATTTTAATGATCGCATTAGGCAGCGAAGGCATTGTTGTGGGCTTTCTTTGAAATGAGAAACTTATTTAACCCATCCATCCATCATCTGTTTAGCCATGAGATGACTAGAATTTAATGTGATTCTTAGTATTCCTTTAATTTAACTCTGACTTGTCACATTGACAAACTGGTGAACCGGGGCTGTTGCTTAAATTCAAAGGGGCCAGGACGTCTTCAGGCCAAAAGGCCCTTGTCACAGGACCGTGAATAGCAGAATGTAATTTATTACACGCCTCAGAAAGACAATTAGGTATTCTGCATTTAAAATGTGCAAAATCAGATACGTCCAACACTGTTTCTCTCTTTGTAAGCGATATACATGGAGGGAGGCGTTCCATTAAAGCTGATGTTAACAGAATTAAGTGCGCTAAGTTAACTTTTTCCCCCAAAGTGTAAGCTCAGCAGTCTTTTCAAGACGTCAAGTCTGAAGCCGGTAATCACTGGACGCCTGCGTAAAGGGAGGTTATTCATTTGAATTAGAACCCTTGATAATCTTCCTCTGGATTTTTCTTGACAGATGTTTCGTTTAGCGGCGCAACCGTGCATTTGATTAGCCACATGCGAAGGAGAAGCTGTCACGCGCTTGACACCAGCGATCCTCTGTCCTCCCTCTCTCTCTTTCAGTCCTCTTTCCCCACACCCTCTCCATTAATCTTTTTCCGCCTTCAAACCACCGTCTCCCTTTATGCATCACATCCCCACACGCCAGTCTCCTTTACATGGTGTTTTTAGTCAACAGATTTGCTCCACCACTCCTGTCCTTCATTACCTGAGGCCAGTGCTTAATATTTCATATGTCTTTGCATTACATTTCAGGGTTGTGTCCCTTGAAATGTGCATTAAGCTTAAAGCCATAACTCTGTAATGTGCAGACTTGTGATTAAGTGATAAGAGCTCTTACGGTCTGTCAGGTGTGCCGTTACCTATGATGTATGATTTACCCTCAGCTTCCTTTAGATTATTCACTCATGGAGAGATTTGTAGCAGCACTGTTCTTTGTAAACTACAAAAAGTATTTGTACTTTAAACACACACATAGTGTGATATTTAGAGAAGGCACAAAGCAGTTATATAATTGAAAGGTCACGCTTACATTACAGAATTCGTGTTACTGTGTAAACTGTTGTGCTGACTGAATACAGATTGAATTTTATGTACAATTTGATTTTTACATTTTCATTTTCTGTAGAAAAGTTAAGGTTGCTTACTAGTGTAGCCATGAGATGAGAGCCATGAGGTGTTTACTGGTTGCTTACTGACCCAGAAGCAGGTTTGTCCTTACTGCTGTATGAAAGCAGTACAGCAGGGATGTATCTAATACACAGGTATTCAGTTTTTATTTCATAAGCGTGTGTAATATTGACTTAAAATAGATTTTGTTGTTTGTAATACTTTGTTCTTTGCAGGTGTTAAAGAGACAGTTCATGCAAAAATGAAAATGATTTACTCACCCTCATGTCGTTCCAAACGCATGAGCACTGCATGAGCACAAAAAGAATATATTTTGAATAATGTTGATAATCAAATGTTGCTATTAAGACATTTTTCAAAATGTTTTCAAAATTTTGGTTTCTTAAAGGGATAGTTCACCCAAAAATGAAAATTCTGTCATTAATTACTCTCCCTCATGTCATTCCAAACCTGCAAGGCCTTCTTCGTTTATCTTCGGGAACACAAATTAAGACATTTTTAATCAGATGCAAGAATGCCGGCTCTTCCATCAGCAGCAGGTATGCGTTGTGGTGCTCTTGTGAACACGCATTGAAGACTGACAAGGAAGAGAAGAAATTGTTGAATAAAGTTGCTTTCTTCGTGCACATAAAGTATTGTCGTAGCTTCGTAACATTAAGGTTGAATCACTGATGTCACATGGACTATTTTAACAATGTCCTTACTACCTTTCTGTGCCTTGAATGTGTCAGTTGCGTTGCTGTCTATGCAAAAAGCTTTTGGATTTCATCAAAATATCTTAAATTGAGTTCCAAAGTTGAACGAAGGTTTTACAGGTTTGGAACGACATGAGGGTGAATAAATATCCCTAAATAAATAGCTATTGTAGGACACGTATCCACTGACCTCTCCAGACTGACAGCCGATGTGGAAGTTCCATCCATCCAATCTCTAACCGCTTGTCCTAGTAGGGTCGTGGGTAGAAATTAGAAGTTAATTTCATAATCTTAAAACAGTAAGAGAATGCTAATATAATTTGCGTGCATAAGATAATTAATATTCATGAAGTAAAGCATTTAGTGACTCCAAAACTAGAGCATCTGTGAAACCCCCACCTGTCTCCGGAACTTTTAGAACCAAAGTGTCAATTTAATTTAAAATTAATTATTTTATCTTAGAATAATTTGAATATGATTTAAAAGTAAACTTGTGGTGAAAATAAAAAACGCACAGGTCTCAGCTGGAGGACAGTGCCCCCGCAGAGCCCCCCGCTCCCCCTCCCATCTGGGAAGTATACAAGTTCTCATCGCGCTTGCCGCGCATCAGTCCGCTGTGTTCGGCGCTGAGAGCGCAGCACCTCTTCTCTGACAGCACATGCACTGATCTCAAAGGGCTTCGGATTAGGACTGAACGTTTGACTTTTGGTCTTTTGGGAGTGTATGCGTACACGGTTCATCTTTCAGGCTCCTTGGTAAATCGTGATGACCACAGTGAATGACATTTCGTTTGGAGACGGGGATCCCTGAGGAAATTAATTGTTCTGTATTGTGCTGTATGTGATGTGTTTCACGTGTCTGCGCACCACAGTGAGGTAGTTTGACTGACACGTGTTCCCACGGACCGTTAAATGCCCGGGATCCGGCTTTGGGTGATTGATACGGTGGATGCGGCGGAGAGAAAGACCGTTCTGTGATAACCGGGAGCGGGGACAATATGAAGTCTCTCAGAAAGTGGAATTCCGCCCGGACCATTTGGATTATTTATCCAGAGATGATTCTTTTTCCAGTTCTTTGGTTTTTATCTCAAACTCGGGCGGCCCCGTCTATAACAGCCGAGCAGATGGATATGGGGGTGGTAGGTGCTCTCTTTCAAGCCTGTCTTCCGACTAATAATTATCGTTTAGGGAAAAGGCGTGAAAGAAAAACCTGTGGCCTGTGGGTATAGATAATTACACATATGTAGACACGTCTGTGAAATCGAAAATGTATTCGGACTTAAACTCCCACACGTCTGCATCTACACACGAACGGATTTATTTCATTTATGTCTTCACAGAAGTCAAGTTTCCCCCGCGCCGATTCAGCAGAGCCAAATCGTGCGTGAGAGTGCTAAAGAAATAGTTCAGCCAAAAATAAAACCGTGTCATCGTTCACTCACCATCATTTTGTTCCAAACCTGTGTGACTTTCTGTCACACACAGAAGGCTGGCGGTCTCGGTCACCATTCACTGCATTTTTCTTTCCATATAATGAAAGAAAGCGACTCTGAGGCTGTCGTTTCCTTCAGTGTACCAATGAGGAAAGTCAGTCATACTAATTTGGAATAATATGAGGGTGAGTGACTTATGGCAGAATGGCTGAACTATGCCTTTAAATATCGAACAGCTCATTAGTGGGTTATTTTCACATTCGTTACCCGATTATGTGTGAAGTAATTCACACACGCATGTTCAGTAGTATTGCTCAATAAGATCGTATTGCTGCAAAACGTGTTGAGAATGTCGGTAGGCTATGTTAAACTTTAATGCCCTGATGCCTGACTGTAGGAGACTATTTTTGCATTTGTCTTTACCTGGAGCCAAAATCATGCTCTTCTCAGGTACTTTTCCCTTCAAACTCGGTTTCAGAATAAATACTTGACGTGACATTTTCACGCGCACCGAGCTTTGTAGAGCGCGAGTGAACTGTGCACATCTGTTCGTTTGAAAGAGAAGTCGTCTGGAGAAATGTTCGTTTACTGATTAGGATTTGTTGGGTGAGAATTTGTCCATTGCTAAAACTATATGTAAGGTATTATTAAAGTATTTACTGGTACATTTCACAACAGCAACTCTTTCAGAATTGTGTAAAATAAGGATAGCAACTATGAGGCGCAGTCAAAACAAAAAAGTTGCTTACTCAGCTTTAGTTGCGTTCAGTCGTCTCTTAAACTTTTTCTTCCTTTTACACTTTCATCTCTGAAAGAGGCGTCATGTACCTGTTTTGTTTTCTGAGGATAAACTTGGCTCACTTTGTACCCTAGGTAAGAAAATGAGCATTTTTTAACGACTAAGTGGGGTTTGTGTATGATGGATTAGTCTAGTTGTACAGGGTCTGGGCTCAGATTCTGATTAAATATGTTTTTTTAATAACCCAAGCGAAATTTACTTCCAACTTTAATTGACAAATTTGTTTTCCATGGGAGTTTGACAATGGGTATATGCATTTTAAAATGCAGTGGTTTGGAGAATGTGCAATTCAATTGGACTGACCAAATTTTCGATAATAATCATGCCTAATAAACTACAAATCAAATCTTTCTTTCTTTTTCCTAAACTTTCTAAAATACACTTAAAACACATAAAAAATCCCAGGTGCTCCATGTGCACTTTGAATGGGCATAAGGTTGTGATCTGTATTTGTGTGTTTATCTCGCCTGGATATACATCAGCAACAAAAGCATGTAATTTCAGTTAACAAGAGTACTCCAATACTCGCTTGTTAAGTTGTTCTATTGTATATTTGATTTTCTTTCCCCAGAAATGGATTTTCCTAATCAATATCCTTTTATCTTTCATGTCCAGTAACTTTGCAAGAAGTATTCATAAAGTGTGCGTATTGATCACTTGTGGTCAAATTTCCTTTTGCTTAAATAACCTCTTGTAGTAGAAACTTTTAGCAGCATTCAATAAGTTTTTCATTAAACTCTCAAATGAATGGCAGCGAGTTTAAAGTCTTAGTTTTTTTAATGACCCTCACAAATCTAATCTTGCACTACTAAGCAGCTGGTCCACACATATAATGAGGCTGTTGATGTCTGTCAGCGTGTGACACTGCATGTCATCAAACCTCTGATCATTAAATGTGGCATAGAAGCTCTGCAAAGGATCTCTGATGAGTTACAGCTCTCTGTGACAGCAGCTGATAATAACATGACACGTACAGAAAGACACTTCTTTCAGATTACATCTACCCTTTCCTGCAGTGTCCGTAGACGACAGTGCCGCTGTTGTTGTTAATTTTGCACCCGAGACCACTCATTCTTGAATTTAGACTTCTGGAGTCTTGTCCACCTCCAGGGAGGCTGGCTATTGCTTTGCGGGCTGTTGGCACTGCAACACTTGACAGGCGCAGACGATGCTTTTAGAGATCTAAAAGCCACGGGTGATGGCACAGATGGTGGGGTATTGTTGGGCTGTGGTGGACGGGTGTTAAGTAAGGGGGCGTCGTGACGGAGCAGATGGGCACGTGGCATGATGATTGGTTTTAAGACTGTTGCTCGGACTGTACAGAATGGGTCACGTCAGCACAATAATGATTACAAACCCCATGCGACACAGTGGACCCCTCTCAGCATCCCTTCCCTTGAACAATGCAGCTAAAAATGAAAATTCACATCTCATTTACATATAATTACAAGGATAATTTAATATTTGTGCGCACAGGAGAACATTTCACAAAAAAAATCCATTTAATACACAACACATTTAAATGCTGGGTTAAATACAGACAAACTCAGCATGATATAAACTCACAATTGCGAAAACAAAACTCGCAGATTTAAACTAAAATAAAGTCGCAGTGACTTTTTCCTAGAATTGCAAGTTTATGTCTCGTAATTCTGACTTCATAACAAGTAATTGCGAGTTAAATCAGAATTGTAAAATATAAACTTGCAATTTTGAGAACATATCAGTCTTTTCCCCCCTCAGAATTAGACTTTATAACTCACAATTGCAAGTTTATATCTCACAGTTCTGAGAAAAGGCACAATTGTGAGAAAAAAGTCAGAATCACAAGTTTATATCCCGCTGTTCTGACTTTATAACTCGAAATTCTGAGTTTATATCATGCAGTTCTGAGAAAAATGTCAGAGTTGTGAGTTTATATCCAGCTGTTCTGACTTTATAACTCACAATCATGAGTTTATATCATTCAATTCTGAGAAAAAAG
>JAHKKF010537059.1:10750-25526 GCA_019740295.1 Labeo calbasu
CATTGCTAAGATCTTCATTTGGACAACTTTAAAGGCGATTTTCTCAATTTTTTTTTTTTTTGCACTCTCAGATTTTAAAAGTTTTATCTCTGCCAAATACTGTCGTATTTATTCAGCTTTCAGATGATGTATAAATCTCAATTTCATAAAATTGACCCTTCTGACTGATTCTCTGATCCAGGGTCATATATATTTATATAAATATAAATTTAAAAATATAAATTTTAAATGTTTAAAAATGTGTACAAAAATAAATTTAAAATGTAATTTACATTCTAGCTTAATTTACTGAATTTAAAACAATAACAAACTGAGAGAAAAAGTTGATTAGCATTTATATTTTTAATATCAAACCATATTATTATATATAAATTTCAAATTAATTTAGTTTAAAATGTGATGCAATTTAACATTTAATTTAAACTTATTTAAATACTTAGCACTTATATAGCACTAACATATTTACCATTAAATTAACCATTACCATATACCATTAAATTAATATTTAATATTACATTTTTCTCAGAATTATATATATACACACTAAAATGTGTAAAAATAAGTTAAAAATAATTTAATATTAAATGGAATGTAATTTACCTTGTACTTTTAACATTTAAACATTTAATTAAAAAAAACGTGCATGTATTTTTTAGATATTTATTTTTAATTCTGAAAAGTATTAAATACAAGGATTTAAAATATTTACTTTTTTTTATTTTAATAACTTGACTTTTTTCTTAGAATACTGAGTTTACATCTCACGATTTTGACCTTTTTTCTTAGAATTATGAGTTTACATCTTGCGATTTTTACCTTTTACTTAAATTAATTTAACATTTATTAGAATTTAATATTAAAATATAGTGTAATTTAACATTTAATTTAAAATTTAATTCAATACTGAATTTAAAATAATGACAGAAACTGAAATTTTTTTTTACTAAAATACTTAACACTTGCATATTTTTTTAGATATTTATTTTAATGCTAAAAAGTATTAAATACAAGGTTTTCATACATTTTATTAATTAATTGCAATAATTAATTTGATTTAGACTGTTTTGTGTGCTGTTTGTATAAAGTCAGTATATATACAGCTGAATATGTTTTGGAACAGGTCTTGTGTGTGTGGCTGAATACCTCAATGGCTAGGGTTTGCGAGAGAAAGGTCAGAGGTCAGTGTAATGACCTGAAGAGACTCAGCGACCCCACACCTGTTTGAGATCATCCGTTTCGTCGCATACCATCACACACACAACACACACCAGTGTTTCCTGCACCGCTTTTTAGCAGTGAGCCAATGAATTCACAACTATGAATACGCTATGAACACATAAGGCAACGTAGTTCAACTATTAATATCTACTTTGTAAGTAATTCATTAATTTGAACTGTTTATTGGTCAAAATTAGTCAACCTGAAGAATCAAAGGCTATGTTAGGAATGGAGTACAGAATGCAGTATATGTACTGCGCACTGTATAATCACTCCTACAACATTTACCAAAATGTAAATGACATTTTTACATAAAACTGAACTAAAACACAATAACGGTTGCAGTTGCAACTTTAAAAAATGCACATACTGAGGTCATGTAACAGAAACGTAGCATACTACTGTTTGAGGGTGAGTAAATAATGACAGAATTATCATTTTTGCATGAAAACAATCAATGTTTATCATCTAAATGTTTCATAAGAGGGTTTAATTGCTATAAAGCGTTGTTGTTTTGCATTTTCTTATTGCCTAGGATCAGTGGAAATGCTCAGCAGCGCACAGACAGCAAGGCGGGGTGAGTGTGTGTGTGTCGGTGGGCCGTGAGGGGAATGTGTTAGAGTTCAACATGGGTGAATGGAACATAATCAGCACATGCAGGCTGCTCCACATTTATTCTGCTTAAACAAAGACAAACACACACACATTCGCACACTAACGAGGGCAATCGTGGCGCCGCTGCCACCTGGCTCATCCCTCCAATTAAGAATTCCCTAACGAGGTGCCAATTAGAGGGAAAGAATGAACGAGACAAAAGCAAAGGGTCACAGAGGGCAGAAAACATGAAACAGAGAGAGAAAGAGACAGACAACAAGGCGAGAGGAAGAGATGGCAATTACACATGACAAGACAGAAACGTGTTTGTTTAGACGCTCCATTTGATCTATTTTTTGCTTTTTCCTCGTTATCGTCAGGAGTTTAAAGGGCAAATGTTTGACATTTGTAAAGTGCTAAAAGTGCTCAAAGGAACTAGAAATATTTCTGGATGGGTGGTATGGTGGTTAAAGATCAAGATGGTAACTGAAAGGTTGTAGGTTCAAACCCTTTGTTCATGGCAGAGATGGTATGGATGGATCATTTCTTGATATAGCTGAAAACTACGGAAGCTTATTTCAACCATGTTATAATAAAATAACACAAGCTAATTTTGACTATTTATCTCAGTATTGCGGGTTTATATCTTGCAATTGCAAGTTATAAACTCGTAACTGCAAATTTACGTCTTCCAATTATGACTTTCTGAATTTCACACCTTACAATTTTGAATTTTTTCGTAGAATTCTGAGTTTATATCTCACGATTTAAATGCTTTTTTAGAATATCTGTTTATAATTTACAATTTCAATTTTTTTTTTAGAATTCTGAGTTCATATCTCACAATTTAGAATTTTTCCTTAGATTTCTAAGTTTCTATCTTGCAATTTGAATTTTTTCTTAAAATGCTGAGTTTATATCTCACTATTGAATTTGTTTTAGACTTCTGAGTTTGTCTCACTATTTTGATTTGTTTTCTTAGAATTTTGAGTTTATATCTCACAATTTAGAATTTTTTCTTAGATTTCTAAGTTTATATCTTGCAATTGGAATTTTTTCTTAAAATTCTGAGTTTATATCTCACAATTTTGATTTTTTTTTTCTTAGAATTTTGAGTTTATATTTCACAATTAATTTTTTTTTTTTTTTTAGAATTCTGAGTTTATATCTCACTATTTTGATTTTTTTTCTTAGAATTTTGAGTTATATTTCACAATTTAGATTTTTTTTCTTAGATTTCTAAGTTTATATCTTACAATTGGAAATTTTTCTTAAAATTCTGAGTTTATATCTCACGATTTTGAATTTTGTCTTAGAATTCTGAGTTTATATTTCAGAATTAAATTTTTTTGTAGAATTTTGAGTTTGTCTCACGGTTTAAATTTTTTTGTGTGAGTTTATATCTCATTTTTTTTTTTTTTTTTTAGAATTTTGAGTTTATATCTCACGATTTAGATTTTTTTTTCTTAGAATTCCGATTTTATATCTCATGATTTTTAATTTCTTCTTAGAATTCTGAGTTATATCTTGCAATTTTCAGGTTTTTTTTCTTGGAATTTTGACTTCACATGTCACAAAAAAAGACAATAGTTAGAAAAAAGTCAACAGCAACTTTAACAAGTTTATATCTTACAATGCAGACTTTTCTTTTCAGAATTACAAGTTTATAACTTGCAATTCTGAGTTTATATTTCACAATTCTGAGACCTGAGAGTTATAAACTCAGAATTGCAAACTTTTATAGAACTGTAAATAGCCAATAAATGTAATAAATAGCTGCTAAATTTAATAGCTGTTAAATGACTGTTTAATTACTTTAATACTGGTAAGTGTACGTATAAATGTATATATGACAAACAATGGGGAATTCACTAAGAATTAATTATAGCCACTTACAGTGAAATTTAGGCACCCATTTCACAAAAGAAATTAAGTAAATCACATAATGACATAAACATACCCACAAAATGTTTCAGGCTGGACATTAGACCTCAACTGTTTTTACACCTGCATGTCTCAAAAAAAAAAATTACGCAAATGGATCCCGATAACAACCCCCACACAGGCATTCCACGGGAGGTCAGGACCTCTGAACATGACCTTCGACCTCTGTCTTAGGATCAGTCAGTCAGCGCACTGTGAAAAAGTCGACTGCCTCTGAAAACATACAATATCCCACCCGGAAAGAAAAGAAAGACGGATGAATGGAGCAAAGAGACCAAGAGGAGAAAGGATGAGGAACTGAAGCATGTGTGTGTGTGTGGATATCGGGCAGCTTAGTCTGGACACAAACCGCCCACTCAGACAGGAAGAGATTGTTGGAGCGATATGTAAATGCGCCAAATTTGTTTTGTCTTTACATGTCATTTAGAAACAGGTTTATCTGAAATAGATAGTACCATATACAGGTGTGGGAAAAAAGGAATTGCTCAATGATAAATTTACTTGCTGCTAAATGCTTCAAACAAAACTTTGAGTATCGTTCAAAGATTTAAGACACTCATAGGTGTTCACTGTAGCAGCCTGGGAATTTGTAAACATGACAAGTTTGTTTTTTTAAGCGGACTGATAAAAATATGTGTCCCAAAACCAGCCAAATAAATTTTGGAAAGTTCTTGCCTTATTTGAGAGCAATATGCATCAAAATGGGAGGTCAGGGATTGTCTGGTTAGTCCCTGTTAGATAAATCATTTCATTCTGACACCAAAACAAAACATATATTTAATTCCAAATATATATAACAAAATTATAACTAAATTTAAATATACTGCAAGGAGCAAAAAAGTTTTGGGGCATTGGCTGGATTCGCAGCTGCATAATAGCATCCTACTCTTACTATTTATGCTATATAAATATTATACAACATGAACAGTAAAAGCAGTATGCTAATATGACATGAATATTACAATATTACAAGACTGCACTTTTGTGTACCTATTTTAAGTTTAGGGTCAGGAAGATATTTGTTTTTGTAATGTTTTGAAAGTTTATTGCTCACCAAGCAATTTGATCAAAAATACTGTAAAAAAAAAATATACTGAAATATTTTTACAATTTCAAATAACTGTTTTCTATTTAAATATATTTTAAAATGTAATTTATTTCTGTGACGCAAAGCTGAATTTTTAGCATCATTACTCCAGTCTTCAATGTCACATGCTGATTTGCTGCTCAAGAAACATTTCTGATCATTTTCAATGTTGAAAAAAGTTGTTCTGCTTGATATTGTTGTGGAAACTGATAAATCTTTAAATAGAAAGTTCAAAGCGCAGTATTTATTTAAAATAGAAATCTTTTGTATAATTCTAAATGTATTTACTGTCACTTTTGATCAATTAAATTCATCCTTGCACAATATAAGTATTAATTTCTTAAATTAATTCTTAATTTCCCCTAATCTCAGATGCTCACAGCAAATATGTCATGAAGCATTTATACGTTATCATCCCAAATCACTTCCATAATGAGGGAAATGAATGAGATTTTACGTCCAGAACCGGACTGTTGTGCTCTGTTTCCAAAGACACACAACCCCGGTGTGTGTGTGAGCAGGTGGTGGAGTGGATCTAGGGGTCAGCAGTCGTGCTTCAGCTCCCAAATATAGAGCGTCCGTGTCACCGACTACGAGACGCAGATCTCATATCATGCGGAGACCTCGCCACAGTCGACCCTCTCTCTCCCGTTCACACTAACGTCTTTATCTGGCCTCCACAGCCTGGCATTCAGAGCAGTATCATGTGTGTAGTGTTGTCTGTCCGTTGTCTGTACACTCACCTGTAACATAAAACCAGCTCGCGGCCCCCCGAGCATGACCTCTGACCTGTCTTCCTCTCTTCAGATATGAGACTCCCGCACGCTCTCTCTGCTAATACGGAGCGTGTTTGCGCACATATAGGTTATGGTGTACCTCGAGCTTCCGTGTCGATCGCGTTACGGAGGTATAAACATTACCGGTAACAGCAGGGTCTCGACCAGCAGTGGACGTATATGTAAGGTAAAGCTTCGGAGTGTGTGTGATTGTGTTTACCTGCGCAGGTATCGCTGTCCCACATGCATTAGCTTCCCCAAACCATCGAACCCCAAGCAATGGAAATCTGTAGAAACACATAAAATAACAATTTCACATTTACAAAGGCAAGCCACAATATTTGAACAAATATTAAACATACTGTAATGTCCTGTACTATGGTTGCAAGTTCCGTTGTTACAATAGCTAGCTAACGATGCTTTTGGGAATGCACCACTTGCCGATTATCGGCGCTGATATTAAGCATTTTTATAGTTATCGGTATCTGTAATTTTCAAAACAGATTTGCCGATAAAATAACTTAAAAGCATTTGAAGGAAGGTTTGTCAGAGCCTTTGTTAAAATTAATTTAATCCATTAATCTGCCATTAATTTTCATTTTTACAGCAGATCGGTTCAAAGTATTGATAACCGATATTTTAAACCAATATATGTCTGCTGTAAAAATTTAAATTTATGTCAAAATTTGCAACAGCATAATAGCATACAGATCTTACCATTTCTGCCATATAAATAATACAAAAAATGAATAGTAAGAGTAGTAGGCTAATATAATATAAATATTACAACAAATTCCAAGGCAAAAAAGATACAACGCTGCACTTTTGTGGACCTATTTTACGTTTGGGGTCAGGAACAATTTTTTTTAATGTTTTGAAAGTTTCTTGCTCACCAAGGCTGCATTTAATAGATAAAAAATACAGTAGAAACTAAAACATTGTGAAATATTTTTACATTTTCAAATAACTGTTTTCCATGTTAATATATTTTAAAGTGTAATTTATTCCTGTGATGCAAACTTGACTTTTCAGCATCATTACTCCAGTCTTCAGTGTCACATGATCCTTCAGAAATCATCATCCTGTTTTTATCACAAGTTCTGTCATTACAAACAGTGTTGGGGGTAACGCATTACAAGTAACACAAGTTACGTAATAATATTACTTGTTTCAAGTAACGCATTACTTTTGAATTTCTAAGAAAATATCTGAGCTACTTTTTCAAATAAGTAACGCCAGTTACCTTTTTCCCCATTTATTGATTGACAGGTCTCCTGTCTGGAAATTTGAAGTAAACATGATGTTACTGTATTCTAGACTAAATGTGAACATGCATTAATTCATTTCACTCACAAAAACAGATATAGTATTCCTCAAAATGAATAAAAACAGTGAAATGCAAACTCAGAATATGACACAACCCTGCAATAATTAAATGTGATAAATAAAACAAATATCCTTTATTTAATCTCATTTTATTAACTAGTGTCTTTGCTGCTGACCTTCAATGATGCAATTCAACCATACTAATAAGCAAAAACTACTTTAGATAAACATTTGTGCTTTTTTATAGCTGAATAGTGATCTCCTGCATAAATGTACTTTTCTTTCAGCCTGAGGTGAATTTATTTCACTTTTGGTGTAAAAGGGCTTTTACATTAGAACTGTTTTATATTAAAAACAAAGAAGCAAGCCCTGCCCACACTTAAAAAGTAATGCAAAAGTAACATAACACATTACTTTCCATAAAAAGTAACTAAGTAACGTAATTAGTTACTTTTTTAGGGAGTAACGCAAACTTTAATGCATTACTTTTAAAAGTAACTTTCCCCAACACTGGTTACAAATACAGTTTAAAGGAACTTATGACCATAGTTAGCTAATGATGCTTTTTGGGAAATGCACCCCTTGCCAATTATCGACGCCGGTATAAAGCATTTTTATGGTTATCGGTATTGGTAATTTTCAAAACAGTTTTGCTGACAAAATAATTTAAAAGCATTTAAAGAAAATTGTTTTCAGAACATTTGTTAAAATTATTTTCGACATTACTTTTTCAATTTTTACAGTAGACATATATATTGGTTCAAAATATCAGTTATCAGTCTTTTATTATATAAATAACTTTTATAACATTTTAAAAGTTTCTTGCTCACCAAGGCTGCATTTATTAGATCTAAAATACAGTAAAAACTAAAATATTGCGAAATTGTTTCACATTTTCAAATAACTGTTTTCCATGTTCATATATTCTAAAGTGTAATTTATTCATGTGATTAAAGCTAAATTTTCAGCATCATTACTCCAGTCTTCAATGTCACATGATCCTTCAGAAATCATTCTGATCAATCATACTGTTTCATCTAGGGGTCGACCGTTTATCGGCCTGGGGTGCGTTTCCTGAAATCAACTATGGTCCCAATTTCAGTCATTACAAATAGAGTTTAATGGAACTTACGACCATAGTTAGCTAATGATGCTTTTGGGAAACGCACCCCTGTCTGATTATCTGTGCCTATATTAAGCACCCCTATCCGATTATTGGTGCAGATCATTTTCAAAACCGATTTACTGATAAAATAATTTAAAAGCTTTTAAAAAAAGCCTTTGGTAAAATGAATTTTGCCATTAACTTACAGCAGACATATATATCGGTTCAAAATATCGGAGACCGATAACCGAAAATAAATGTCAAAATTAAGAATAACCAATTACATTTATCGGTATTGATGCCAATGCTAGACTCTACTTCGGCATCGACTCGACATCAAAAATAACATATCGGTCGACCCCTGGTTTTATTTATGGATGACAAAATAGGAAATTTGGTCACATATAGAGAGACAAGAAAACTAGAAGATATTTGGCTCAGTTTATATATATATATATATATATATATATATATATATATTATGTATATTTAACTTTTTTTTTATCTTAAAAAAATATTTAACAAATTATTAAAATGATTAAATGATCTAGGAAGTCTAGTGTAACCTAGTGTTCCTATTTAACAAAAATCTACAAAAAATATATATTTTTTTATATAGGGTACAAACGGGGATAAAGGCACCCCGGAGTAAAAGGCGCCTTTGATATTATTTTCCTCTAAACCACTAGATGGCAGAAAAACTTGGCGTAGCACTTTCCAAAACATTCGCTTTTCAAGATACACATGCAATTTTGTCTGATCCTTGAAGCAATCGCGGGCAGCAACGCAAAGTCGATTCTGTGCTTACTTTATCTAATATTTGATGTTTTTAAAAAGGTTGTAGATTTAAGCAGCAAATGAGAATCGCTAAAATTCTTGAATATATCGTGAGACAAAGGTCCTCTTAAAGCATTTGTTTTGAACAAGTATTAACTTTTGTTTTAAAAAAAAAAACAAAAAACATTATTTTAGCTAAAGTTTTTGGATCAATAATGTGTGCATTTTACCCCACGCTGGTGAGCCTTTTACCCCCTTGCCACCTCAAACATTTATACGATTTTTAAACAAAATAAACGACTTGTATGATTTACTTTCACATAAAATCTGTTGCTCCATAAATGTTCAATACAAACGTATATATTTTTGTGCAATCATACAATTTGGGTTCAGTGAAAAGCACATTTTTTCTTAGGGTGTGCCTTTAGCCCCGTTGTACCCTATATATTTACTTTTTAAATATAAAATATTTTTTAAAAAGCTTAAACAATTTAGAAATCTAGTGTAACCAAGTGTTCCTATTTAACAAAAATCTTCTGTGTTTAATGTATTCTTCAAATATTTAGATGGTTTTCTGCTAAAATGAAAACTGAAGCTGACCAAAAATGAGGCTGATTTGAATATCATGCTTCAGAAAATGAGAAAAATCTGCTACCAAACTATGGAGCACCACTCAGCTGGGAAACTGTTACAAGGTTATTGGCTGATTATTAGCTGCCTGATGCTGTTGATTTCTGATGACATGTCACTGCATGTTCCACCAATCAGATACAGAAAACATCTAATGCGAAACACATGACATCAGACACAACCACATCAGCACCAGTCACAAGTCAGTCAATGTAATCGAATCTGTGAAAGAAAACCCTTTCATACCCTTTCAGAGAGAAGGAGAGAGGGAGAGAGGGACAGAGGGTAGGTGGTGTTTAAATGAGTTAGAAGCATTAGCTCTAATTCAATTTGGGTTATAAAGTGTAGGGCAAAAACAAATATTTTTTGTACATTCACAGCTTTGTCCGTCTCTCTCACAGTGAATTTACTGCTGTCTATCAAGTATTTTAACACTTAAATAATTCATAAAAAAAATACCTGAATTTTATTGCATTAGAAAAAGAAATATGCAGAATATCTTTATGAAAAAGGCACTTTGATGTAAACAAATAAATAAATAAAATGCTGTCAAATGATTAATCGTAATCATTCAAAAATAAAAGTTTTTGTTTACATAATTTATGTGTGCGCACTGTGTATAATTATTATGTATATATATATACACACATGCATGTATATATTTAAGAAAAAATATGTTATAGTTATATATAAAAATATCTATATATAATATCAATTATATGAATATAAATATATACATGTAAATACATTTATATTTTTATGTAAATACATAAATATTTTCCAAATATTTACTGTATGTGTGTGTATTTATATATACATAAGAAATATACAAAGTATACACATATATTATGTAAACAAAAACTTTTTCATTTGACAGCACTAAAATAAATAAATAAATGTATTTTTCCTAATAAATGTCACTTTTTAAAATATATTTTTACATATTTTTAAAAGATAAATGACACCTGATTTGATATAAAGCAACATAATATAGTTTTAAAAAGACAAATTATTTTTGCTTTGATATAAAAAAAAACAAATATTGAAATATATTTGATACAAATGTTTTTTAAAATACATAATACATAATAACATAATACACAATATCGTTGATGTATATATTTATTTTTTATTTTATTTTTTTTAAATTACACCTGCTTTGAAACAAAATATATTTAAAAAAAATTAATTAATTAATCTTGCTTTAATGCACAAAATGATATCATAATATAATTTTAAAAATACATTACACCTGTTTTAATACTACATATCAGAATTTTACACAATATCATTTTTTTTATTATACCTGCTTTGAAACAATATGCATGTATATAAATAAATAAATATCACTTACATAAGATATCATAATATCCTTTTAAAATTACATTACACTTGTTTTAATACTAAATTGCATGTTTTTTTAATAAATGATTTGCTTTGCTAAAAAATGCATAATATATATTTTAATAGAGGACATTTGGGGTTGTTTTTTTATATATATAATGCAATGGCATTCAGACAGTTTTAAGTGTGACCTAATTGTCCAAATATTTTCAGGGGTCACATGACTCTCTATTATAAGAGTTCTCTATTATAAATCAGGGTTCACTGCATATTAGATGTGTTTTTAATATGACGCATATAAAAGATGGAATTGCAAATGAAGCATGAAAAAGACACTTGTGGCATCCATTTTTGTGTTTGATTACATCGATAGAGAATTTGACAAAAGAAATGACAATGCAAATCTCCCAATTCACATCGTTTTCTGATGCATTTTAGTGGCGCGCGCTTTAAACAGGTGCACATCCTCCATTTTGCAATTACCCACAAATCTCTGCTCATGACTGCCAGCTGTTACTGTGCAAACCTGCAACTCTGAATAGCAAATCAGCCAAGTATAAAACCTTTGAAACAAGCACTGCTTCAACGTCTGTGAGAAGTTTTTGGCCTATTTTATCGTCCGCCAAGTTTAATCGCAAAAAATACACAGGACAGAACGAGGTGTGTCTGTTAACACTCTAGAGGAAAGGGGGAAAACACACACACATACACAACCACAGGGGAAAGACTTCACAGTGCACTGGCTTTTACGGCCATCCCGTTTGGCAGTTGGGTAAAATATTCCGGAGCTAAAATTAGCAGCACGGCACAAAGACCCTCATTGAGAAGGACGTCTGGCACGGAAAGCGAAATCACAGCGAACCTGTCCAAACCGTAAGACAGCTCAACAGCTCCCGACGATTCACCACAAGACCACATCTCCAGATAAACCATCCTGAGAGCGAGGTGAATCTGATAGCGTCTCAATCAGACACACTTCAGACTCCGAATCCGTGCTCTAATCCTTAGCGCCGGAGCAACGGTCACCTTGGAAACTCCAAGGATTCCCTCAGAAGTCCCGAAGTGTGTGTGTGTGCGTCTCGCAGACGTCTCTATTTCAGCGCGAGTCACTGAAGGATTATACTCACATCTCTTCTTTCATGCTGAGCTTTTACACACACAGAACAACATTCGCTCCGTTGAAAGCTGCTATTGTTCGGGCAGATATTTAAGAACAATAGAAGCCATCAGCAAAGCTTCACAACACCACTAATATATCAGTCTATTACACTCTACAATGTAGTACACCGATATGGGTTCATCTGTCTGAAGAGAAGAACAGCAAAAATGCTAAATCAGCCAAACAGAACAGCGTAATCAGTTATTTATTTTTAAGTATTTTTATGACTTAAAATAGCAAAACTGTAAGTCATATTGCAAATTAAAATGCAAATAAACACTTATTAAATGAGCACTAACAATATTAATGAATATTCCGAGTTCATGACCACAAAAGTGTATTTTCTTAAAAAAATAATAATTATATATATATATATATATATATATATATATATATAGATGGATAGATAGATAGATAGATAGATAGATAGATAGATATATTACAATAAAAGTGAAAAAGGCCAATAATATAGTAAATAAAATAGTAAATATAGTAAATAACATGCATTTTAATATGACATTAGGAGAGATTTCTGTTTAGTGTATTTCTAGTAATTTAAATAAAGCTGAAATAATATACAAATTAAAAGGAAAATTCTGGCAACTAAATGAAATAAATAAGTTTAAGTAGAAGTACTAAAATGAAACTTAAAAAAAAGAAATAAATTTATTAAAGCTGTACAGAAATATAGAAAACTAATAAACGATATAGAAATATAAAAAAAACTAATAAATATTAAAAACCAATGAAAATTATTTAAAAAAACAAAAACTGAAAAAAAAAATAAATTAAAGCTATATAGAAATATAAAAACTAAAATTCATATAAAACTAAAAACTGAAACAAAAAAAGCATAGTACTGTATATTACTTTTTACAATTTTGTCGCTATGACAGTGTAATGTAATAAACACTAATAACAGACAGTAAAATTTATGACACAAACAGCTTGTCAACTTCAAATACGTAAGTTTTAACTGGGAAAAAAATGTAATGTATAAAAAAAATGTGCTTTTAGAAAATTAAGTGGTTTCATTCCCCAAAAACTAGCGTCATTCATATCCTTTATAATTGTCTTGCCATAACCTTGCTTTTTTTAAATAAAGAAAACAAGGCAAATACTATCAAATGAACTTAACTTGCATTAAACCAGGAATATTCACAGTAAATTTACAGTTCTCAACTCTTAACTTAACCTGACCATTGACCCATTCATACTGATTTTTGGCCAGTTACAAATACGAAAGTTGCACATTATTGCATTTACAGGGTGATAAGCCTGTCACATGGAAATCTGTCACAATCACACCACATTTTAATAAGAATACAATGAGCTTGAGGGAGATAAAAGAGATGCTAAAACTTTCTCAGACAGAGGCAGCAGCACCAGTCTCCCTGTATGACACACAAGCGAGTGGGTGTGCATGTGAAATGGATCTATACTGCAGCTCAGGGATGCATGATAAATGGGTTATGCAAGGGTTATCCGTCAGCAGTCCATAAGTTTATAAGTGCATACATGAGCAGACACACATACACACACACAGCATTGATCACCAGCCTAGCCACTGAGACAGGAAGTAATGAAACTCAACTAGCATGAGCACTTTCACAGACGTGAGCGCTGGAGTGGGGGTGTGGCAAACCGGAAAGGAGGTAAATCAATCTTAATAGCCAATCACGAACATATAAGACCACAGCAGGGCATCTGTGCAACGTCCCATGCGATAACTAGATTACAGTTTCTGCAGCAAATGTGAATGGTGCTTACCTGTGCTAAACTCACTGCTATGATACTAGGCTGTTAAATATACACTGCTGCTCAAAAGTTTGGGAATAGTACATTTTATAATGGTTTTTGAAGACGTTTCTTATGCTTATCAAGGCTGTGTTTTGATCAAAAATACAGAAAAAAAATGTAATATTGCAAAGTATTATTATGATGTAAAACATTTTTTTCTATATTAATATACATTCAAATTTAATTTATATCTGTAATTACAGTAGAATTTTTAGAATCATTACTTCAGTCTTCAGTGTCACATGATCCTTCAAAAATCATTCTAATATGCTGATTTATTATCAGTGTTGGAAACAGTTGTGCTGCTTAATATTTTATTGGAACCTGTGATACTTTTTTCAGGATCTTTGATCAATAAAAGGTTAAAAAGAACAGCATTTATTTAAAATATAAAGGTTTTCTAACAATATACACTACTGATCAAAAGTTTGGTGTCAGTAAAAATTTTCTATTCTTTTTTTTTTTTTTTTATTAATACTTTTATTCACCAAGAATGTGTTAAATTAATAAAAAAGTAATAGCGTAGAATTACATTGTTAGAAAAGATTTATATATTGAATAAATTATGTTCTTTTTAACTTGTTATTCAAAGAATCCTGAAAAAAAGAATCACAGGTTCCAAAAAAAGATTTGGCAGCACAATTGTTTCCAACATTGATAATTCTTATTATAAATCAGCATATTAGTCAGCGTCAGTGGCCTCGTGGGCAGTGCCATTGCGCTACGAGCGTCCCGAGTTCGAGGACCTTTCCGAATCCAGCCCCTTCTCTCTCTCCCACTTCCCTTCCTGTCCGCTATGATCTGTCCTATAATAATAAAGGCAAAAAGGTCAAAAAAAAAAAAAAAAAATCAGCATATTAGAATGATTTCTGAAGGATCATGTGACATATGAGACTGGAGTAACTGCTGATGAAAATTCAGTTTTGCATCACAGGAATAAATTATATTTTAAAGTATATTAAAATAAAAAACATTATTTTGCAATGTAATAACATTTTGCAATATTACTGTTTTTT